>OY727107.1:37589037-37771537 GCA_963402855.1 Ormia ochracea
AAATTATTTTTTATTTAGGAAGAATATGAAACATATTAAATGCAAATGAAATTAAAAATAATTGCAAAGAAATCATTTAAAAAAAAAATCACTGAAGATCTCGTCAGCGGACTGTTTTGATCATGCATTTACCATCGTTTATTGCAATCCCACACTAATACTACACAATTGGTTGCTCATTATTTATGGAATAATTTATCTTAAAATACCTTAACTATAAGAATTGGTACGATTGGAAGTGAATTAATATAAAAAGTGACTCAAAGTAAAAACTCAACAGTGATATCAGGAATTTACTAAACTAATGCAAGATTTAATTACGTAATGAACTCTACTTCTACTTAACTCTCTCTCTCTCTCTCTCTCTTTTTCTTAAATTCTCACACACACTCTGATCTCTTTTAACGCACCTAGCAGCTACAATTAATAAGTACGTACATATGTACATATTGTATAAATTAGAATTAACGACAAGCCTATTAAGTAGATTATCAAAAAAATATGTACTCTTATGTACAATATGTACTTCACAATCGATACAGTATTACAGATCATAAGCTTTCAATTAAGGAAACAATCAATATCTATTTCAAAAAGGTTTCAAAACCAAAAATATGCAAATATTTATTAGCACTATTACGTTACGTTATATCATTTCTTTTCATTTGGCCGCTTTTTACATTTAATTGCACTTTAGTTACTTCTAGTTACATACATATTTACATATGTTAAATTAATTTGTGTAAAAAGTCAAAACATGTATTGTATTTAACACGTCTTCAGTTAAGACCAGCCAGCTTACATAATTAGTTACAAGTCTATTCAAGTTTTCGAAACATATTGCGCCACATTAAATATTTCACTAGAAGAATAATATGACGTTTAAAATGTGGCATGCAGCTCGCACGTTGCATTATTTGGAATTTATATAAATTGTTTTGCAATTGCAAGTAACAACAGCGTGTTTCATGAGTTTTGCATGCAAGTCTTTTGAGCATGCGCACTGAACACAATGCCAATAGTCGCTTTTGCAATTGAAGGTCATTTGACAGCGGTGTTGTTCAATTAGAGCTTTTAACACCATGTTTGTGTTATACACATATAGACATACATATACATACATATGTATATAAATTTTTGGAAAGTTAAACTACAAACAAGAAAAAGTTTAAAAATTGCACAGAAGCTTGTGAGTAGGCAATACTCCGAATGAAGTGCAAGTTGCTAAAATCGGACTAAGTTTCTAATTTCAACGAATAACACTGAAAGTGTAAAAAAAATAAATAACAAAAAAAAAAACGAAAAAAAACTTAATCACTGATACCTCAAAGAACACAAAAAGCTCATAATGTGTGCAAACAATGAAAAATTACACTTACGTTTGCACTTTACAAAATTAGGTTTGCGGCCTAAAGTCTATATCCGCAATTAAATTGTTTATACTTTTTACACAAATTTCTTTAATATTCACAAGTTTTCAAAATAGTAGGAACGTATATGGTTTGAATCTTTTTGTGTCACTGTAGACTTAAAACTAATAGAAAATAGAGTGTAAATCTGTCGACGCAAATAAATTATAACAAGTGTTAGTTTAAAAATTATAATTATAGTAATTATAAGCAATCTTTTGAGTTACCCATACAATGAAATAATAGTGGCATGTAAATAATCAATTCAGCCATTATCATACAGTGACTTTAATTTAATGGAATTTTCATTAGATGAATTCAAAAAAATGTATTTGAAAGTCGCCACATTGCGTGTGCATTCAGCTCGATAAAAAATAAATATCATTCCAATTTCGTTACTGAACAGTCACATTCAGGAATGTCATATTAGCGGATTCAGTTGCCTAAAAGCAATTTGATATTAGAACTATAAAAATGCAAAATAATTATACAAAAGTGATTTTTATTTTTTATTTTTTTTCTCAAAGCTTTTCATTAGCATGTAATTCTCAGTCATTTTTTGTAGTTTTTAGGAAGATGGTTAGAGGGTTTACTGTTTTTCACTATTATTTTATATACCCGGTAAAGCCAAAAATTAATTTTGATTTTATTATCGGCTAATGTATCCAAAATAAATGTAATAAGTGTTAAGTATTTCTGAAGATGTCCGGAAATTAAAAAAAAAAAAGGAATTGGAAATTAACAATCCTTTGGCAAAGCCGGATCTGCTATTTATACAGACTCATATACTCAAGCATGCATACACATCCCCAAACACAAAAATAAATAGAAGAAGAAGCAAAATAAAATATTCATTGCTCAGCTGTAATTTACAAATACATACATACATACATCTATACATATATGTATATCATTATTAGTTATTTATCATTTGTTAATTTAATTTTTAGATACTCGTATTTATTCATTTCAAAGTTAGGTCAGGTGAAAGATATACAAAAGGGTCCTTCTTAATAATTAAATAATATTTTACTTGACTATCAAACAAAGAAAAGCCTGCATGAGAAATAAACATGATCAACAACTATAGTTTTGGGTATTTTTAATGTAAGAAAAAACCGATTAAAATTTAAATAATGAAAAAATTGAAAATATAAAAGCTAAATCGAAAAATTACTGCATCTCTACTTATACTATATTTATATGTATACACTAATGAAAATATTTCAGTTCAAAAATATAACATTTTTAAAATCAAAGAAATCATCCTAACCAGCATTTTTATTTCAAAGAAAAAAATTTTTGGGTAACCAATAAGGTTTACTTGGGCTTATTGCAGTTAAGATTCATTTCGCTATTTTACGCTGTCTTATAAAAAATATATAATTAATAATATTAATTATTGATTTTTTTCTAGCATTACTTAAGTTCAAAATATTATGTTGGAAATCATTACGCTGTATTGTTACGTTTAGAACTGCCGCAAGGCAGGAAGAAGTTTTATAAACTCCTATATAAGAGTATAATTTAATAACGAACATAATTTAATTTTGTTAAATTTTACAATTAAAACATATTAGTAGTAGTTATTGGAATTTTCGGCAGGTCATTTGATTAAAAATCTTTATTTGTTGTCACTGACAGTATCTAATTTTTGACTTTCAGTTTTATGATTCTGCATTTATTTCTACCTGGAAATATATTTATGACGTATTTACGTAGTTTATTACATTCTCATGTATGCCAATTCTGCACCAATATCTTACTTGTATTTTTAGCTTGGAACAGTTTCATGCTGATACATGATTTTTGGCGAATAAAAGTTAAATTATAAATTGCCTGACAAGCAATTTATTAAGCAATTCTCTTTCCTACGTAAGTTGAGAAAAATGACTTTTTTTACATTGTATCGGCCGCATTGCCTCGATATTTTAAATTTTTATACATTTTAAACGCCTAATTTTTCTTCACTAATGCTTATACGAGTATACTTAGATGCAGGTGAAACCAATAAGAACTCTCCAAAAACAATTGCGCTGCTATTTCTAAACATAAATTCTTAAGCATAATATTGAATCAATTTATCATAAATAAATGTATTTAAAACTTAAAAGTTTAAATCAAGTTTGTGTAATCTGGTTAATCGACACATATGGGACTGTGACTGCTGCCGGATAGCTTTTCATATTCAAGAATATTTTACGCATTTGATTGTATTTTTTATGTGTATCAATCTAATTTGTTACCTCTTTTGCTTAGAAATTTTGATTGTATAGTAGCTAAGACGACACAGCCGTTATATTTTACCTATTTTTCCCGCTCATGTGCTTATTGCCTATCTCTCTATCTCCATATATTTCGCTCTCGCGATTCCTATCATTGACATTTAATAGCGAATGATAACACCGGTGGTGCAAATCCACAATATGCTGATATGCCATATAATTTTTCTCCTTATTCCTCAATCAAAAGTAAAATGTTCCAAACCTGTGAAGTTAAGATGGAAATTCCTATCAAAAGTAAAATGACAGTTTTCACAGCATGCCCTTTAGTTTTTAAGAATTTTTGTAATTTTCACTTTCATGAGATATAAATATTATAAGATTATAAATATGCATATATCAATACCGCAGTATCGAGAACATATAACTGATAAAACCAATTTGATATATTTTCCCTCTAAAAACAACAAGCAAAAATAAAACAAATGCCCAAGAAAAGATTTTAGAATTTTGCAGTTTTTTTAGATAATTCGTTATTAAAGCCTATTTGCGCAATAGTTTCTTTGCTTTCAGCTAACGGAAAGTTGCCGTTGCTTTCCCCACACTTTTAAAGTTTAAGGGGGCAATTCCAAACAATCGCGTTTGCCCTACCAGACATTGAAACAACTAAAAAACTCGATCTGTAAATCTAAAATACTGAAGTAAACTTTGTTATCGAAAATATCACCATGTGAAATACACATATCGAGTTATATCACACGCACTTACAAAACAACCTTCTCACTTGCTGTGAATTTTCTGTAAGAAATGTAGAATAAAAAGCACTAAATCATTCCCACACACAGTTAATTAGTATGTGTGTGGCATCACTGTTTATAATAAATAAAAACATCTTGGGGCAATGGTTCTTTCGCTCCACAAAAACATTATTCAGTCGCGTTTGTCATATTCGATTGCACGGTAGTGCTTCAAAGTCGTACGATAGTGGTACGGAAATATATATAAGTATCTGTAGAAGAAAACAAAAAATTTCTTAAATAAAAATCTTTCAAATATGTATATTTATTAATTATGTAAAAGCGTGAGAAAATGTATGCCTACTGGAGCCGTTAGTTAAAAATGTATTGCTTTCTGTACAAGATGTTTGAAAAATAATAGAAGACCCTTTATAAAAAATACTATAAATCATTTTTCGTGCAAATTCTTTAACGAACATAAATTTTCGGTGTCTGAAAGAAAAATTTCATAAAATACTTCATGTATGTCTAGATGTATGTGTGTACTCTACACATACATTCATGCACAGAGTACATATCAAAAGATACATATACAAAAACTCAAAGATGCCCTAATGAATGAAATGAAAGCTGTCTTAAATATTTTCTTCTTCGACTAAATTGTGTACAAACACACAAAACTCGGTTTGTCTACAAAAAAAAAAAAAAAAAAAAAAAAACTTTCTGTATCTGTACAAAATCGTGTTAAAAATTTTGCAGTTTTGTGAGTTGTGAATAAATATTGTTGTGTGTATAATATAATGCAAGAAATTAAAATTAAAAAATTAAATTTAATTTAAAAAAAATGAAATAAATTTAATTTAAGACACTTGAAATAAAATATTTTGCATGCTAAGAAGAACCATAAACAAAACTAAAGAAACCTGTAAAAAGTTTGCATTGAATGGCTTGAAGGAAAGAATATGTGTTAAAAAGCAAAAACAAGAGTGTATTTCCTCTAACACTTTGCAGCAGAGTCTTAAAAGATATAATTCTTCAAACCTTGCAATACATTGAATACATACAAATACATTGAAATTTAAAAATTCTTTTAAAAAGTTATTAGACTTTACATTTTTACACGAGAATTAAAAGCATTATAAACAAAATATGCAACACGAATTGCAATATAAGTAATAAACTCACTGGAATGTCAATTACAATATAATTACTTAAATGAATTAATTTACAAAATGAATTTAAACTAAAGAAATTTCTAAAGCTAATAAATTCTTATGTATTAGTTAACACTCCCAAAATTTTTATGGAGTTTCACTAACTACATTTATGTTTTGCTTCCTATCCGTACATGTAAAGTTTGAATGTATTTGTAAAATTGTTTATAATCCTATATCGTTATAACGTTTCCATACATATCCGGTATAAAAACTAAAAACGTGATGAGAAATTTAACATTTGTTATTATCCATGATATCATAGCATGTACAAAGTTTTACTTGCACAAACAGCCAAGTTATAAACAAATTTAAAATAACGTTCACGATTTGCTTAAACATTTTTTCTTATTTAACATATAGATATGTATGTATTTCTCGTTTCATATTTCAAAAAGTTCCTGTATTAAAGTGATGTTACGCTACTTTGTAGATTAGATGACGATATGCCAAATTTAAAATAACGTTCACGATTTGCTTAAACATTTTTTCTTATTTAACATAAACATATGTATTTCTCGTTTCATATTTCAAAAAGTTCCTATATTAAAGTGATGTTACGCTACTTTGTGGTTTAGATGACGATATGTCTGTATTTTAAAATGAATTGCAAATATACATATATATACATATATAATAAAAATAATTTATTCTTTCAAGTGCTGATTTCTTTTATTGTTTTTTTAGACTTGAACACTTCCACTTCCACATACAACACGACACACTAGCGATTCTATAACGGCACAATTATCGATCGACTTTTATTCTTTATAGTCTCACCTCAGCGGTTGGTGGGTCTTTGGGTCTTTTCGTTTGTCACACATTTCTATACTTACATACATATGTACACAAACCATATGCACTTATGCATATACTCATGTTTGTATATGTTTCTATAAATAAAGAACATTTTCTATTGTAGAAGAAACCGCAGCAATAAACAAACATTAGGTCAATTATATGAACGTTGTTATTGCTTGGTTAGACTCTCGTAATAATTTGCACTCCCGAATTGCTACAACAATTTAATGCAAGTGGATATTTCTTTGTGAAAGCAAACCAACGAGAGATTAAGAGAGAATTGCAGCAAATAAAAATCCTATTCAAACACAACATACAATTACAAATAAATACATACGTAAATATGTAATTAAAACAAAATGTTTAATACAAAGAATAAGAATGCAAACAAACGTGTCACCGTACTCCTCATATGCACATGCACACAAACACATAATGCATAAGGGCTCTTCATAATGAAAAGTACAAAGAGAAAAGCATTAAGAACAAGAATCGTAATAAAAACAAATATGTACTCGTATATATCGGCAAAGGCAGCAACAACATTAATAACAAAAATAGTTAACGAAATAGAGAGATGAGAATGTCAGCGGCATTAGGCACTGAGACAGTGCGAGAAACCAACAGCAGCTTTATTTAGGATGTGCTTTTCACAAAAGAAGGAAGGAAACAGCAGCAAAAAAAAGCCGGTTCAAATTATAAAATGTGTACATAAAATAATAAAAGAAAAATATAGATAAAATTATAAACTAAACAAATGAATCCTTATTAACCTTGCTTAGTGTTGTTGAATAAAGCGTAAAATAAAAAATAAACGCAAACAAATAGAAGAAATATAAAATTTAATTTTACATATATGTATGTATGTATATGAATATTTTTATACATTTACCACACACATACGAGAAATTAAACGGATACTATATCACAGTAAAAACAAAAATCTGCAATTTGTATTTTATATTTCCTCAACTACAACCAAAATATTTCTAACGCCTCGCATCTAACCTGCATTTAATGTTTCACAAAAGGTAATAGAAATATTTATTTTATTTCGTATTTAATTAAATATACTTTTTAGATAAATATGGAAATATATACATACATACACACATTGTCAGTCTTATATATAAAAGAAGGAGCAAAACTTTGTTTAAAATACATATATGGTTTCCACCTTATTTTTTTGTTGCTCTCGGCCAGGCCACATAAATTTTTCACTCAAAGAAGTACAAGGAAATCAACGATCGGAATACGCATAAACTTAGTTAAGAGTATCTCTGTATGAAGGCGCTATGTGTATAGTGGTTAATGGGAATACAAGTTCCTAAACAACTGCATTTTTATATTTTGTTTGTTGCTTTTGTGACTGGCTCTGCTTAATAAGGTGCAATTCGGCTGTATGCCCAATATGCGGATCCAACTTGCACACAGTACATGCATATATTTCTATGAAGCGTATGAATCTGCCTCCTAGGCAAAATTATCTTAAGCTCAAAATTATTGACTTAATAAAGGAACGCCAATAAGAAATTAATGTTTTTTGTTTGACTGAAAACGTAACTGCATACGACTACATACAATATAAAGTGCATAGAAATATTTTTAAATTATGATTTAACGCGACTGACAAAATATGTTGTTGTTGTACGACTATCCTATTCTGTTTTTATGCCGTCTAAAAATTAATTTACTTTTTTCCGAAAGTTTTAGAATTTTTGTTAGTTTTAGAGAATATTAAATTCATATTTCTCTCACTTCAATATGAAAAGGCGCAACTAAACGTTGAAATAAAAGAATACCAAACCGATTATTATTATAATTACATCTCCATCTCGATCTTTTCATGATTTGTGGTTTTTATTTTATAATTTGAAATTATTTTTCGCAAACTTCAGAATATATTGCATTAAAAAGAAATAAAAAAATCATTGGAATACATACTCGAATTTCCCATGATCAACATTTTTAATTTATGATGCACTCCTGCATTCATTTTTGTATCGATTGGTAGTTTGTGTCTAATAGATAATCGATAATCTAATTAGAAAATTAGTTGACAAATTTAAAGCACTTAAGCCTGAATAATTAAAACATTGACATTCAGTTCCACTAGAGAACTAAATTCAAAACTTTACCTGTTACATTTTCTACAAAACTTTTAATAAAAGAAATTTCGTAGTTCTTAATATATTTCAGTATGAGTATTAAACAAAGTTTAGTCATAAGCAAGTACTGTAATTAATTAAAGTAATATTCGCTGCTGCAATTAATTTTTATTTCTCAGCAATTTTAGAAACTTGAATGCATTAAATAATCGTTTAAAGATGTTATATATAAGCACGAACAGATGTAAATATATATATGTATTTATGAAAAAAAGTCAATCAAAAAAGCTATACTTTTTTAGGGAAACATTAAGGAAAATTACAAATATTAAATACATACTCCCTGTCCACCAGTATAAGTAGTGACCAATGCACAAGCCAATATAAATAGAGCAGTACTTAAAAAAATGCAACATCAAGAAAATTCAAAATTTTTTTGCAATTTGAACAGCTTTGTAAACAATTACGTGTAGTTTTTCTAGAACAAAATGTATAGAAAATAATTTTTAAGTGATTCATTTATTTTATTTATACGATAAAGTCCTGAAAAAGTCAACTAAAGTGTTCTTGTATAGTGAGCTTTTAAAAATTGAATTTATTTTCAAGCTTTCTGGTTTTCTCGATAGAAAACATAATCTTAGATTTTATTTTCTCTAGCTGTTCAAAGATTCGTCCCCCCCTTTTTTAATTTTGATCACCAAGTGTAAGCTTTTTAGGTCTACTTCTCCGTAAGTTATTAACAGTCGGTTACTTTCAGCAAAAAAGTTTGCAATTAAATGTTGTTAAAGCTGTCATTAAAGGCCAGGTAACTAAAAGTCGCTGATTGCTATCATATTGTTATTTAATTGAAAATTGGAATATTTTTGAAGTGGTAATAAAGTAAAGAAATGGGAAAAATAGGGGATATTTCTGGTAGCCGACGGCCTCAGCAGGGAGTGCTTCTACATATATTATAATTATATTCATATTAAGTAAATAAATAATAAGAGATTTTCAGATGAAAACTTCCAGCGTATTTACTTGTTATTAGCGTTCATTTTTACCGCATATCAAAAATACCTTTCAAATAAAAAATATATTTTCGGATTTCTTTTTTGAGAGCTTTTTTTAATTGATTTAAATATATGTAAATGCAAGGAATTAAACATCTCTTTTAGGAATTTCTGTGAATTAGTTCAGGCTCAAAATTTCTTTTTCAATTGGTTTATAAAACTTTTTTTTATTAGTTTTAGTATAAATATATTAAAATATACAGAGTTGCATTTCTGCTACCAGCTAAGAGCAGTCGTTACGCTATAGCTATCAGTGAACTATATTTGCGGATATGATTTGCGAATATTCGCCATTATCTTTCCCTTTAAATTCAATTTATCGACTGATCATGTTAAAGTTTTAAGATTCTACTGCGCTCTAGTTATCAACGCCATTCATGAAAAGCAATAATTATTGCAAACTTGACGGCTTTTAAATTCACAATTTTAAAATTTTTATGCACTGTGTATTGGGATGTAAATTACGATGAACATGTCAAAAATAAAACAAACAAAAATTAAATAAAAAATTCATACAAGAGAAAACAACACCTACAAATCATTTTAATTATTAAGTGCTACAGTTTACACACACTCATTTTCATTTAACTTATTTTTTTATGGCTTGAAAAAACAAATCCATCGTTAATTAACTTTTACTTAATTGCCTTATAACTTTTCAGTGAAATATAATTTTCACACTTTTTTTTTTAACCAAAAATATATTAATGGCAGCAAGTAGTCTACAATTACGTTCAGCGAGTATTTCAGCAGGCCCTTTAAGTTTTAAGAATTTTCTGCCGAAAGCTTTGCATTCTCTGCATAAAATTGATACAATAATTAAATGAATTTTTTGACTATAAAAAAATCCTAAATGGCCACTTTTTAAACAAGTAGTGTTTTTTATAATTTTTATTTCCTCTTTACACAGTGTGCTAATTATTTATGCATCACTGTACTTACACACATCCTAATACTATCCAAATATATTACTTTTTTAAATGTTGTTATTAAAATCGACCGCTTGTGTTCCGAACTGTATTGAAAGCTAATGATTTCAAAATCAAATAATTCTGATGAGGATTTCAAAATTAGTAAAACGTAAACAATTTCTCTGTAAATATTGTTGTTTTGTCTATGGCTTAAACAAATACATGCATAAACAATTAATGAATGAATGGTATTTGATGTAGGAGAGCGCAAGGGGGATGCAAATACTTTAAAGCAAATTATTTACATAATTAGTAAATCATGCATTATTTATTTAACTACACATACATATGTAATTACAAATAATGTGCAATACATACAGGCCTACACAGTCTGGAATACTTGTATTTTATATATGGATTTGTGGAAATTTTTAAAAGAAAGGCAGCAACTGGTGTAAATTCATAACTTTAGCTAAAATATAAACAAAAACACTATTTATAAATCTTTTTAAATTTTATTTTTTTATTGATACGTTTGAAAGAGTTTAAATATGCATGTCTCTACCATAATTTATAACTCAGTTGAATGTAAAGGGTCTTGCAACTAGTTTGTTATATTATCATTTATACCACGTGGTAGTGCGGTCGAGTTAAGAATATTGAGCTAAACAACTCAATGTGGTTATGAGCTGCCGCTGACAAACTTTTACATCTTCAAATCCTCTAAATATTTTTAAATATTTTTTTATGTTCTTATTTAAAAATTTATACATGAATGCAACATTCTAGTTTAACGTTGCACTGTCGTATATGAAACTAAGAAAGAGTGTTTTTACACTCTGGTACGGGTAAAGCAAAAATAATATACTCCTAATGAGGCACACCACATAACAATAAATAGCTCATAGAATTAAAGAGTTTCTTATAAATATTCCTTTATAAATTCAGCTTCAACACATATTTATAAATATTGGTCATCATACTTTAGCATATTTAATATACTCGTAAATAATCAATCAGTATTATAAATATTTTATTACTATCTAGTGTACTTGACAGGCCGTGTTTGGCACAGTGTGTAGTCAAAAATGATAGGAACAACATTGTGTTCATTTCTGTTACTTGGACACTAATATTTTTCATTAAATGAACGATAAAAAAAACAGCTGGATTTTCCCTACGGAGTTTTTCTGATTTCCGATAACAGTGTAGCTAATCATAGTTTATTCATACTATTCATGCCAGCTGGGCCTGGAATTACAATTACTCTTTCGTTTTTTCCACATCACGCAGTTTTAAAATCAAAATAGGTCTATCAGCTAAAAGACAAGTTAATAAATTGCTAACAATAAAAATCGTTATCTAATTAAGATTTTTATAAATTTCCTATCAAGTTTATATTCTAAACTCTCATTAATTATTCATTTATTAATCTTATAGATGCCAGGACTTGTTGTTTTTAGGAGACGTTGGTCGGTAGGCTCCGATGATCTAGTCGTACCTGGAGCATTTCTTGTAACTACACATTTTTTATGGTAAGTGTGCCATGCTACTGCAATAAAATATAATTCATATATACATATATATATTTTTTTTTGTGGGCACTAATTCGTATACTATTATAACTTATTCTTGTTTGCTGTATTATTAGAGAATTTAGTAGATATAAACAACGGCTATTTGTGGAATGGGTCACATAGATATTTTCATTTCTGCGAGACATTTCATTTGTTCCAGGCCAGTTAAAGTTGTGTTATGAAATTGAAGTTTAAAATTAGCAGAAAGAAAAACTGAAGGCTGGTCAATAAGAAACTCTTTAACGAACATTAACAATAATAATAGAGTTTAAAGCAAAAGGTAAAGCACCAGATACGAGTATACGAAAAAACCAAGTACTCGATTGCTTCCTTAAATACGCCGGTACAAACTAAATACATTTAAGATGTTTCTTTTTCTAATGACGAAAATCGAGCCATTAAAATAAATTACCGAGCTATTTTCGTTAATTTATTTTTATTATTTTTTGTAATCGAAATATCATCAAATATTTCGCTTAAAGCTTTCTATTAAAAACATTTTAATAAAATGTGCTTAAAGGGACCGAATTCGTTGAATAAAACCATTATAAGATTATAATAACGAATTTTCTACGGAAAGATAAATAGTTTTGTTTATCCATTTACACAGCCGGTACAGAAATATATTTGAAAATGAAAAAACAAAATAATGTATACGAGCAACATCGTGCCACAGCGTGCTAAGGGCGAATATTTTCATACGATCTAATTACTTAAATTTGCTTTATTTTTCTTTTATTTTTTACCGTGCAAAAGTGTGATAACTGTTATTGTATCGTTGGCCGTTTTCGATTATGACACAACGTTAACAGATGTAAAATTACTTTTTTATCATCAAATTGGTTATTTAGCTGTATTAAGTGGTAAGTAAGACGCAGCCGCAGCCGCAGTCACTTTTAAATACTATTTTATAATTTGGTTTTTTTTTCCTTTTTGTTAAAAACCAAACAAACCACATAAATATTATAATTTGTTTATTTGTATTGTCGCAGTTTCACTATTTATAGAAATTGCTATTTGCATAATATCAATGCGTGGCAGTATATTGGACTGTGATGCCCGGGCTCGCATAAATTTATGGATTTATATTAAAACTGGTAAATTTTAAAAATTACATAATATTTGTGCGAACACTTCTATAAATTAAAACTAAATGATTCTTCTTTTGGATTTGTAGTGATCATGTTATTGGATATTAGCTGGCTAATAATGGGCACTATGTGGTTAGGAAAATACTATTTACACTCGACGAATGTTGTTAGTACAGAAAAGAAAATATTTTTCGGTATGTTTTCATTTAATTGACATGAACTTGCAAATATCATCTTTACTTATACATATATTTGAATTTTTTTGCAGGACTTTTAATCTCGAACTGGGCATTAGTATTTGTGACGGTGGCCACAGTATGGTGCACTTTTGATGCTGCCGGCCGTTCATGGGTCAAAATGAAAAAGTACCAAAGATCAATGCGTGAAACAGAATCACGTTTCAATTATAAGCGCAGTAACAGCATGAACCGAAATTGGCGTCAAAGGTAAAGAATATCAAATTTTTTGATATAGTATTTATCGTGAAAATAAGTTATTTGAAATTTAAATATTGTCGGCGTATTTAGATGACAGCTTTTTTCAGTCAACTAGTCAAACTAGAAGTCGGTCTTCTTTTTCAAGAAACAATGTTAAAAACAACAACATTTAATTCAAACCCTTTTCTTATTATTTTTATTTAATTTTTTTTTTATTTTATTCCCTAATTGATGGTTTCCAAAGTTTGAAAATTAATTTTATTTTATTGTACACAATGTCGGTTGTGTGAATATGGTATTTTGTTTTAGGAAGCAAAATGAATACACGAAAATTTCGTAACTTTAATTTTTAATATTATTGAAATTAATATTATTGATTTTTTTTACTATTACAAATCCATTGATATTGATTTGAATACATAAATCTTAATAAAGCTGTTTTAATATAATATTGTTTATTAAAATATGTAAATAATCATAAAATTAACAGAATAACTTGTGTATCGGCAAAAATAATATGAAGCCTACAGTGGTACAAAGTATATAAAGTGCTTGATAAATATAATCATGAATAAAATTAACAATCGTATTATTTACACTTTTTATTTCTCAAGTTTTGTTGCAATAACCTATTTGCATACTCAACAAAATAAAAAAGTACCAAGAAGAACTATAATAGACGTAGGCTAAAGCGTTAAATAACGATTGTTTGAATCGCAATTAGAGCTTTGCTCCTTCCTGGGGCTGCTTCTACTACTAGCACATTGTATTCAACTAGGCAGATTTAAAATTCCATTCGAATCAGTCTTAACAAAAAAAAATGTCAATTATTTTAATTTGGATCAGTTTCTAGTGTACGCTACAACCTGTATTAGTACCAAATACTAATAATGACGTAACTTAACTTAACTATTAATGACTTAACAGTTGTTAAAAGCCTTCTAAAATTTTCCAAATTTTTTTAAAATTTTCCCCTTTTGACTGCCAAATAAAGGAAAAAAAGAATTTATGCACCAATATGAACAATCTTGTGACATGTAACATACACCCATATACACACATTAACATTAATAATATTAATAGTAGTTTAGTCGGACTTCCAAATATTGCTTTCTCCGTTATTGCCGATTTTAGTTCTATTCATGTAGTTAATCGTATAAGTTCATCTAATTACGTAGTAGAGTTGTGATAAATATCTTACGTGGTTCAAAATATAATTTTGTTTACATTTAACAGGAAGGTTATACGTGCTTATCAGGATAGTTGGGATCATCGTTGTCGTTTACTGTTCTGCTGCATTGGATCTTCGGAACGGAATCGTAATTCTTTCACCGATATAGCACGTTTGTTAAGTGACTTTTTTCGAGAGCTTGATGTTGTACCATCAGATGTAGTGGCTGGTTTGGTACTTCTGCGTAAATTCCAAAGGCTGGAGCGTGATGCAGTTGTAAGGCAACGGAAAAATGGCACCTATGAATTTTTAAGCGGTGTACCAGTTACAGATCGTACGCAGTTTCTGGCGCTTAACGATGCAAAAAACTATGATTTCTTTCAAACGGTTATTCACTTTATGCACTTTGCTCAGGGTGCCTACGGTTGGCCAATGTACTTTATAATAAATCGTTCAAAGTTGTACAATTTAATACCGCATTTAAAGTGAGTATTACCACATTGATTCCACGCATAAATTGTCATTGATTCCTATTTGGAATTATATTTGTTTCGTATTTTGCTCATTTTTGTTTACAAAGTGGGATGGGCAGACTGTTCCTATTGACTACTTTTGCCATAAAAAAATGAAAATGTTCAAAATTTTAGGAACTGCAAATAAATATAAATCGGCATAGAATGTTAAAGGAATCTGAAGACTGTAAAACATAATCGAAAATTAACAGATTGGCATGCGTGACAGCTACTGATAATGCAATTTCTCAAAATTTCATTAATATTTCAGATGTTTCAGCTGTTGCACCAATTTCAACAATGAGACGGAAATTATTCAGGATAATTGCTGTTATTGCAATTATGCTGCTTTGAAGAAAACTTTACAAATTGGCGATATTGAAATCGTCTATGTCACATATCATGTGGATGTTGGAGAAACTCCATTTTTCGTTGCCATCGATTATACGCAAAAGAAAATTGTTGTCAGCATTCGTGGCACTTTGAGTATGAAAGACATATTGACGGATCTAAATGCCGAAGCTGAAGTGTTACCTTTAAATCCAACGCGCGATGATTGGCTGGGTCATAAGGGAATGGTTCAAGCGGCAATTTATATACGTAACAAACTGGAAGATGAAAATATTATACGAAATGCTCTCAACAAGAATCTTGAACGTAATACAGAAACGTTTGGTTTAGTATTAGTTGGTCATTCATTGGGTGCTGGCACAGCTGCAATACTGGCAATATTAATGAAAGCCGACTATCCAACTTTGCAATGTTTTGCTTACTCACCGCCGGGTGGATTGTTAAGGTAAGAATTAATGAAAAGAATGTTAAAATATTTAAACATGGTTTACGAGTAGAATGTCGACTGAAAGAACGGAAAGGTTGAGGTATGCATTCATATACATAAGTGCATATGTGCAGTGTACAGGGCATTTGTGAGTCCAAATAACATTTGCTTTATTAATGCTAACTATGTGCGGATGCGTTAACCTCTCAACAATGACGTGCAGAAACAACTGTCGATATGAAAAGAACTAATATTGCTGCAAGGATGTGTTGTACTGACAGGTAGAAACACTTACATAAGCTGCACTGTGTAGTCCACTTTATGTTAGCATTTCACAAAAATTGGATTTTGGAAAACACCAAGGCATACAAAAATTGGATTTTGGAAAACACCAAGGCATATAAAAATTGGCGATAGTATTATAGATTTGAGGATATAAGAAACAGAGGAACGACTTTGTGCTCAAAACTTTGCTCTTACTGTATTAAATATCTCTGGCAGCGTATTAAATACATTTTATCAATTTCTTATTAGATGTCCTTAAAATATTTAAAATAAAAACAAAAGATTTTCATTTAAATGTAATTACGGCTAGTACATTTTAATGGATCATTCAATTTTAATGCATTTACAGTATGCCCGCGGTAGAGTATTCGAAAACTTTTATAACATCCGTTGTTTTGGGTAAAGATGTTGTACCTCGCATTGGCTTATACCAAATGGAAGCTTTGAGAGCTGATCTCATAAATGCTATTCAACGTAGTATAGATCCGAAGGTATGATGATAAATTATAATTCATTTTTGTTTAGGCCTGTATGAAAAGTTTGTTATTTTCAGTGGAAGACAATATCGTGTTCAATGATATGTTGTTGTTGTGGATCTGAACCCAAATCCGTCTTAGAAATGTCTGTTAAAGATACCCACATTAGCAAATATCAAGAGGTAAGTTTTTTTATGTTTCCAATAGGATTTTTCATCACAATTTCACATTAAGAAAAGACGGGAATATATGAAAAAGGTGCAGTGAAAAGGTCTGCTCAGAATATAAGAAACCATTAGAAACAAAAGTGAATTCAGACCAAGTTAACATACTACCACAACAATTACTTTGCCCAAAAAACCAACAAACATTTTATTGTTATAAAATCACAGTAAAACAATATAAAGAAATTTTGACATGAAACCATGATGAAGCAACAAAAAATCATTTATCAGCTACTTCATAACTTTTACCTGACATCAATTCTACGCATGTAATAGACTTAGATAGATGAGTGCACAGCACAATTTATACATGTAATTGTGTTAAAATTTAATTTCATTTCGCAATACGACGTCTCTAATGAAACAAATGCCTGCAAACAATAAATTTACTTTATACATTAATTTAAAAAAATATTTATTTATTTATTTATTTACCAAATATTACAATTATATGAATATAATTGCGATATGTATAGAAGCACTGGCTACTGAGGCCTTTGGCTTCTGGCTCGGCTGACACCTGCGTAACAGGCGCGTATATTAAAAAAATATATAAATCCAACATGTGTAAGTTTGTCCTGCCGTATTTGTATATTTTACTAAGGACTTCCTCTGTGCAAAGTAATGAAATTTTTCATAATATGCATGAATGGCAGCGTGCATAAAATGCTGCATACATTTTTCATTCAATAAAGAAATTACAATAGTTCCCAAAAAGGTTTCGAAAAACCAAAAAAAATTTAAAGTTAGGTATGTTTGTTGCTATAATAAAACATTGTTTATGTAGAATTCCAACGAAGATAAGAAATTTTAGCACGCATGACTTTGATATTTAAGTTTACTTATTAATATGATTATTAGATATTTTTTATTCAAAAATTTCTACAACGTCATCTTTCTTAGGAACGTGACTCGGCCCGTTCAGGCAGCACTCATCCCTCAGACTCAACAATAGCATTAACCATACACCAGCCATTATATCCGCCAGGTCGTATAATACATATTGTACGTCATCATCCGCGAGCCGATGAGTAAGTAATTATGAATAAGCAATTGTTTAACTATTTCGCACTTAATCCAATTAATTTCATACGACGCCTAATAAAATAATACAACAAAGCTATTATTTATTACTTTTATTAAGGGTTTTCACGATTGGTAGCAAAAGTTTGACGTACATACGCAATGGTTGTGGGTAAGGCTTAAATTTAAACTTCGATTTATTTTAATATAAATTTCAATTATATTGAAATGAAGAGTTCCCATAAAAAAAATGTTACTTCTGTGTCAACTGCACTATCCCAGATGTACGTTATAGTTTTTTTTTTCATTGCGAATGAGAACACCCAATATATATATTTCAAGTATATATAAAATGCTAAAAATATAATAAATTTATCCACAAGACTTGCAAAGTGTGAAATCCCACTAGACTTGATATAATAATTAGATAAAGTAATTTAAAGTACACCTACAACAGTAGAAAAAAACAATTCCAGGAAATGAATTATACTTGTGTGTATATTAAAGTAAGGCCACATTTTATAATTATTACAATAAACATTTTCACACGCATAAGGAAGTTAAATGTGACAAAAAGTGTGATAATGAAGGCAAATTTTTGTAGTCGCATGTAGTTGCACAGAACTAAATGGTACAATAAACAGTCATTGTATTATAAATTTTATAAAGAAAATAATCTGCACAGTTATTGAACAATTTTTCTTTAATTATTTTTAAATAACAATTTTTTGATTACTAGAAAATTTAATTTTTTGATTACACACATGCACATGTAAATCCATACATATATATATGCAAATATTTTATATAAAAGTTTTATTAAGAAAGCAATATTAAGATTTATTTCTTTGTCAATTAACTATTTGAAACTAAGATGCAACAGCATTAATAAGTAGGATCGCGATCAGCCGAAGTATGTACACCAAGCTTGCAAACTGCTTATACACACATACGGCTATTTGCAGAGCTACCATAATGGAAACCCATATTTTCTATGCCATATCAATTAAAATTGCTTATAATTTAATTGCAGGAAAAAATATGACAGAGGTTGGAGGTAGGACAGCAGAAACAACTGCTACATATAATGAAAAATTACTTAAATACATTGAAAACATACTATTATTCTTGTTACTCGTATTATTATTAATATTAAATTGTTATTACTATTACTATTATTATTATTATTATTATAATTGTTATATCATTCTCGTAGTTCTTGTTAGTTTCACCAATTAGATCTATTGCATGGAATTAAGTGCATGATAAAAAATATGTGACAACGGTAGATGCGTTATCGTCTTGAGTATATAAAACATGCATATCTATATATGTACAACTCGTGTGTCGGTGGACATATATAATATATAAGTGTTAAAACTATAATAGTTCACTGTCCATATTGGTGATGGAATGTAAAACCTACATTTTTGTAATTTTTGTCGAACTGTTTGTGTCTCAATAGGGTTTAAGCAAGAGTTATTACATGAATTCTGTTAAAATCTAGTCTGAAGATAATTTATTTTTTTTGTAAATCTCAACACAAAGACCATGTTCATGTAAATATGTATGTTGTAAAAAGTTTTGTGAAAAAATTAACATCTCTTAGTGTCTCCGCCATACTTTCTATAACAAAAGAGTAGGATTTTAAGGCAATTTATTTTCAACGGTATACCATGGTAACACAAAGATATAGACCGTCTCGTGGGGTCCTATTTATTTATTAATTGGTTCTAAATTTTTTGGTCGAGTCCACACAGAAGAAGGAACTAATTTTTCGAACATCCGTCTGGTAGTTATTTAGTTTTCATAGTTTAAGACAGAAAAGTATTTTAAATACATTGTCGTACAAAATTGTCTGCATGATTGTGTTCATAAATTAAATGTTCATTACAAAAAAAAAAAAAAAAAAAAAAAAAACAATTAAAGTGAATCCTTTCTCCTCTATTGCAGAAACGTTTTAAAAAGCCGTGAACCTGTTTACCAAGCCATTTGGGCCGATAGCATCGATTTTGATGAAGTGCTTATTTCACCGGTTATGTTGCAAGATCACATGCCTGATAAAGTATTAGCTGCTTTAAAAAAGGTAATTTCCGATTTCACAGATGACAGTACATCGTTGAGTAGTTCGAACACCTTAAATGTGCGTTCAGAAGCAACAACGGAAATAAAATCACAGATTGTAATTGCGATGGATGATGTTTACTAGATGTTTTAATAACATTTTAACCAGTACTTATACAAACAAACATATGGGCAAATAAGTTGGCATACATACACATACGAATGTATTCATGTGTTTGATACCCTGCTGGCAAATGTAAAAATGGGCAATACATATTTGGAATCGAAAATTGACTACATGGTTGTATGTGCGTGTATGCGGAAGTTCACATACATACGAGTATATCATCACATATGCCATTACAGTAGAAATACAAAAAAGTTAAGACCTCTTTCCTGACAAACTTCGTGTGAATATTAACAACGCATGTCTGACTGACTAGGATCATTATTATTATTTTCGACACATTCCTTCAAATTACTAAGGCTTTTTAACTGCTTTTGAAATGGATTTTGGTATGCCGAATATCTTTCTCTATAAGTGATACGATTTATGTCACTTTAAAATCATCATTATCTCTATAAATCATTTTCAAAATTTATCATTATAATTTTTAAAAAGTTCCAAATTAACACTTTATGAACTGCAGAAAAGAAATGTTTACTGGAAAGTAACTCGACTTAATAAGAACACATTTTACAGTGGGATATCAGCCCTGAAATTCTATTGTATACATAAATTTGTTTATATACATATATATTTATATACATATACATATCTACTTGCAAAATACATATGAATGAGATCATATGATATCTACAGATTACATACAAGTATAAAGAAGTTTTCGATCCCAAAACTACATTCCTAATATATAAAAATGTCAGCAGGGTATTCCTACATTTCTAGATCCTTCAATTATTTATTGCTCTTAGTTTTAATTATTTATTATATTTGCTTTAAGTTTGTTTTTCTCTATTTATATTTGAAAATTTGTTCGTTTTTATAAAAAAAAGCGTTCGCATTATGTATTTAGTTTTTAATTACATCCAAGTACACATATGTATTTATTACTGTGTTAGAATAAGTGTCAAAATTAAAAAGAAAGTCTGACAATAAAAATAACTTTTATTATAATTTTGCATCCTTTTTTTTTTTGTTTTTCTTTGTTTTTTATATTTTTTAAATTTTAATATTTTGAAGGCCATTGTAATCGCACATTATTCCATCAGGATAGTGCAGCGTTTCAGGCAAACATTAGCATTATACATGCCGAATGCACTAGCATAAATTAATAAGAAGCTCATTGCGCCATTACGCTCCCTAAATAAAGCTTATCTTCTTTGCTTTGCAATGCAAATGTTTGTACACTTGTAAAATTACCACACTTGCATTTAGTTTTTTTTTTTGTGTTGTTTTTCTACAAGAATAGTACATTGTGCTTGATATACAATCTAAAATGTGAATGTAATTTTATAGCACATTTGTATTAAATTCGATAGAATGTGTTTTTGTTCGAACTCGAATGAATCATTGATGCCTGTCAAAGTAAAAATTTTTAGCATCTTGCACTCCCTCGGTTTTGAGACACAATATAACAATTATAATAAGAAATATAATGATCGGGGTAACGGAAAATATGGATTTAGTCTTTGTATATAGAAAGTATAAGTTTTTAAGTACATATTTGCTATTTTCTATGGTTGAAAAAAATTTTTATCCAAGATTTGTACCCACTAATCATGAAAGCAATTGCGCCGGAATGAGAAAGGACTAGATATAGAGAAGATGGAATAGTTTTTTATGGCGCTATGGTGTCGAACTAGGCGTATGTTGATGTATGCGATCATCATTATAAATTGCTTATTCGTCACTAGTGACTCTGCTGTCGACGTTTAAAATACATAAATAATTAGCATATGCGATGTTGAGAAATGAGAAGACATAAGAAAAATTCCAGAGAATTTTTGGTTTTATTACCAAAAATAATAATTTTTTCGATATTAGGATATCATTGTCATATTATATCAAGGTTAGCTGTCAAGTTTTAAAATCGCATATTTCAGTGAAATTTACATATATCGAAAACAAAGATTTCATACCGGGTTTCCCGACTTTGGTGTGCGATCTATCTTAGTTCCATATTCGTAGACTTTGCTCACTTACCGGATGTGAGGTCATAGTACGAATATTTCATTGAATAGGAGATATGGCTCAGAGGTCATCAAGGATAATTCGACTGCATTATAAATTTTCCAAATGTAGCGTGAACTGTGGCCATCATTTTCATTTATTAGAGCTCTTGAACAGATGTGCCAAATGTATAAGCCCGTTCTCTCCGCCCATAGAAAATATACGTGCTGAATATTTCAGCTCCTTTGGGAAATAATCGAACAGATATCTGAAATGTAAACTGTTCCAGTATGACGTCGCTTCAGCAATGTTAGGGATAGAATGAGAAACAGCACTTTATTTTCTCCAGATGAGCTTCACGTATCGTTATAAGTTAACTTACATTTATAATTTTAAATTTAATACAACTTTTCGTATTGCAATATACAGTGGTTCTTAAATCATTTTCGAAAAATTTTCACTTATAAAAAATCTCCTGCCGCTTCCCTACTTTTTACTTATTTTTCCCGCTTCCCTACTTCCAGCCTAACAGTGGTCGTAGCCTTTACAAAATTTATTTTGATGTTCCATTTTTTCTATTATAGGTTGTTACTACAAGTGGGCCTCGCAAACCCCACCGCTTAGTCTCCAATGCGTTTTCCACTGCATCTTATGATGTATACCGCAGCAATCAAGACGTCTATAGTTATTACAACAATTCAAATACGGACTTACATAACACACACTCTCAGCATCATAATAGTGGTAACAACTTGGATTCGGAATCTAATGGAGCGTACGATAGCACAGACTCAAGACCCAACTTAAGTCATACTGATGTGCAACTACCAACAACTTCGTCCACAATGCAGCAGCATCATCATCAGCAACAGAGATTTTGTTTAGAAACATCGTTTACAAATTTAAACAGTCCACAAATGAGCCACAAAAATGCTCATTTTGCTGAAAGTATAAGTTCTAGCAAAGCTTCTTCATTGGCAGGAAGTGTTTTAAGTCGCAGCCAAATCAGTTGTATTCAATATGACATATCAAGTGCAATGGAAAGTAGCATTACCACGGTAACTCGCCGAAGTCCTATTAAAACCACAACCGAAAATCACAAAGTGGAACAAGTTGAGCTTGTTTTACAACCACCCAAAATCAAATGTGTAGCTTTTGAGGAACCTGCATCACCGTCCAAAAATTTGAAACGTCAATACTCAGCCAAAATAGAAAAGAAACCAAAAACTCTGGCCTTCGCTCCTCTAAGAAGAGCTTCAGATGAGAGAAATGTAGGCGAAATTGAAGAATGGTTTGGTTTAGCCCCTTTAGCCAGTCCGGAAACTCTTTCGGAAATCTCCAGTATATCATCACGTAACAGTGTGCGCAATATCGCGGATAACAATCTTATTGATATAAACGATATTTTTGAATCACAGTTGCACACGCCGACAGTCCTACGAAGAGCACCGAAGTTTATTGAAAATCTTTCTCATTGTGCTGAGGATAGTCGCAATTTGGACCAATATAAACGAATGGGAAGAGTGATCGTACCACCTCCACTATTTGAGTCCACTATACAGGATTCCAGTGAGGAGGAAGATAGCTTTGAATCGGCTAATAGTTATAAAAAAAGTAGCACAGCCAATGGAATTACTTGTGGTGCTTTGGTGAAAGTCCCACCAAATCACTCGTCAGTTCAGTGCCATCGTAGACAAAATTCAAAATCAGCTGATCAAATAGCGGAAGTCGTAGCATCAGCAAATAAACAGAAAACCGTACAAACTGCAATCACCAAACTCACATTCAGTGATACCAATATAATTAACGACAACGAAGTCAGTACTAGCGATAAAATCAGCTGCACCAAGTGCACCATTAACCATTGCAGCTGCAGTGATCAACTAAATACTAACAACAGCGGTTCACAAGAAACAACTTTCTATAGTGCAAATTCATCAATAGATTGCATGATTATAAGCACAGATCATAAAAGTAATTCAAATTCTCATTTTATACGAGAGGGGCTTTTGGAATCTCACTTTCCGCTCCACCAAGATGCATTTACAAACACTAGCGAATTGTTTACAAAGCACTGTTTGTTAAACAATGATAAAGATCTCTCACCACTGGCCCAAACTCCTAAAAACGCATTGAATCCACCGCTGGGTAGAGGCAAACGAAAACATTGTATATATCCTTCCGGAATGTCAACACAGCCGTTATATGTAGCAGTCGGTGAAAATGTGAAACTTTTCACTAATACTACTAAAACTACTACTAATACTAACAATACCACCACAAATATACCTGAATTAACAATTATAAATGGTTCTTCTAATCCTAGTCCAAGATCCCGAACACCAAACGAAAGTAGTGTTTAATACAATTTGTACAATAGATATACATATGAGTATTTACTTAGAAATCAACTAGATATAATTATAAATTGTGCAATAACATCGCCATGTATGAGTACACTATCAATGCGATTCACTATATAATGTATTCGCCAAATTGTGAGAATAATTACATGCCCATATGGGCATGTTTCACTATCCTATTTTTTTAGATTCCCTTCCTATTTTAAAAAATCTCATGAAAACGCCATACTATGATTCAAAAATGATACACACAATTTTTTCTTTGTTGATTCAAGTCAATCCGAATCTGATCGGATGAAAATTTACATTTTATAAAAATTTTTTTTGGTCAATCCATTTTTTTTTTTCAGACCTACTTGAGAAATTGTTCGACTGTGTGGGATACTGTATCAAGGCCTTTATTGAATACCAAAAAATGTGCAGTAGAACTTTGCAAAAGTAAATTTTCGCTTCTAATTTAGTACGCAACAATCATACATTCCGAAACATCAATTTTTTAAAGTATCTCGTGGACGCCAAAACAGAATATTCTACTGTAATAATAATAAAAATCGTGTCGATTGAAACGTAATAATTCAAATAGTTCTTTGTTCGAATTTGTACTTTTCTCGTTGTGACATTAAATCTTCCCTTTAAGTTCTAAACATGGAATAAGAACAACATTACCAATATTTCTTTAAGTAAATACTCTTCATACAATAAAAATAATATAAATTGTTAACATATTTGTAATAAGAATACCCTTACCGAATTATAAGTAGATCATTTGTTATATAAAAAAAATTAATAAATAAATATATATATATAGATAAGTTTAGATAAAAATTGTTTGTACTAGTCGAGAACATATTTAATATAAAAATATAATTCAAATAATGACTAAATCCCAAATAAAAGGATTTATTACACTCATCTACACTTAAATAAGTTACAACAAACTATTAGCATAAAATTGTTTAGAGAATAAGTAGTGACGAATTTGTTGATTAAGTGATAACGCCATCCGCAATTTATGCCATAAAAAACTGTGCATTAAAACACCCCTCCATATTATCCAACGCAACTAAAAACTGGAAAACAATTGCAATACAAAAGGGATCATGCATTTACGTTAAAAGCATGAAATTTGCAAGCCTACATTGTTATATCGTTACTCAAAAGAACAACAATTATAAATAAGAAAATAAATTAAGAATATATTAAATAATGACAAAAGTTTAAATAAGTTATTAAATTGATGACTGTGATGCGAATGGATCTCCTCATTTAGATTTTAAAGTAATGCCAATACATATATCTATATTCAAATATTAATGACATTTAATTTAAAATTATTTTCTTTTTTTGTTGGTTATTTTCTTCCTTTTTATTTTAATTAAAATTTGAGCAAATTTCGCTCAAAAAGAATTATAAAAGTAATAAATGGCATACTTGAATACATACAGAAAAAAAATAAAGAAATTTTATATTAATTTTAAAATAAAAATGGAATTAAAACGAATTATAAAATTGTTTCATTTAATAAAGACATATTTTATTCTTTATAAAATTTCATCTTATTTTATTTTATTTGCAAACAAGATTTACACAGAAACATATGTTCATTATTTTTAGTGAGCCAACAATTATCACAGTTTGTTTCAACCAAAATATCGCAGTTTGAATTGGTTAACTTTCCAGAACATATACTCCACATATCAACTATGTCTAAAATCATTGACAGAGTATCCAAATCGTAAATATCCTCTACTAACTGCCAGTTTTTTATGGATCTTCCATCCACAAGCAAATCCACGGATCCATCAGTTTTAATGCAAATTACTTTCGTAATTTGCATATTTAATGAATTCATATAAGAAAAACATAGGAAAGACCGATTTCTACAACGATGAATACCCCACAGTGTATTAGGTGTTAATATTTCGTAGGCGTTATCATAAATTAAATTAAACAATTTTTTGTATTCAGATGTAGATTCTACTGCAAGCAAATTCTCAATTTGAGCTCCAGAGTCATAATTTTGTGTTAATATACGGTCATCAAAATCTGTCGTATCATTTTCCAACTGAATAATCACAGTAGAATTATCTTTCTGCTCTGCTTGCTCTTGGTTTTCATCGTAAGTGACATTTTCTTTTTTTATTTGCTGATGATCTTCCATAATCAAAACATCACAAATTTGATCAGACAACAAACTGTGATCATGGACTTTTACAACTTTGGGTCTACTGGTTATACGAGGCCTGACACTGATTGATTGCTGGAATATATTAGTGGAAAAAGTAAAACAATTTTGCATAGATTTTAGACCATGATCTCTATTAAGCTAATAAAAAAATGTAAATTTCTTGCAACTAAATATGGAATATGCTCGGATATATTCCACAATGATTTAAATCTTTCAATTGTATTCACCTTTCTTAATAGTTATGTATAACTTTTATAAAAATTTATCAAAAAAGAAAATCGAATTCATTTAACGGTCATCGATCTATGCTGCTTATCAACTTTAATAAATTCCAGATATTGAATAGCCTTATTCTTGATAAAAAAATTAATTTTTGTTTTTATTTACAACATAAGATAATTTAACTAGTTTTCCTAAATGTTATTAACTAATCTAAATATAATTTTATTATTATTCCTATTTATGCATGTTGTTTAATTTATCAAATTGGTATTTGTGTTATATATTGGATGTTTTTATTTGGTTTTACTTTCATAAAATTTTTTCGAATGTATTTATAACAAATGTATGTATTTATAAATAATTAAACATTTTTTAGACCGTCATAAAAATTTGACTTACCAAGTCTTGCTTTGCAGTCATTTCCAAACATGGTAGAGCATACGGTTTTAATCTGGGACGATCTCTTTTTATTTTATAAACTTGACCATTAATGTAATGGTCAAAAGTATAAATAATATCCTCTGGTAGAAAATGCAAATAACACACTCTATCGGTAAGTCTTAATGCTTGCACTTTCGGTAAAACATCGACCCATTTAGCAAACAGCGTCTTTTCCTGGCGAAAATATACATACATATATATTTTCCATTGTTTTTTGAAAACTGCAAATATAGTTGTGTTTCAGTTGGTACTCACACACCTTAGGCACTGAAAACATTGTTCTATTTGGTTGATCTTTATTTTTAACATCACATAAATTAACGAAACAAGTCCTCATATTTTTAATCTTAAATGCAAACCAGATATACTTTATGAAAGCAAATAATATAAAGCAAGAATTGCAGCAAAGTACTATATCCAAAACATAACTGAGCACTTGGTGTTGCCACACTGTACTATTTTTATTTATAAAATCGTATTTTAATATGGTAATTAATGAGAATATGTTGTACCAAGTGAAAACACAAAAAATTCATCGGGTGACCTCATTTCAGCAAAAGGCAACCATACGTTCAAGCTTAATTGTCAATTCTTTTGTTTTACTCTATGTATCTACCCTGCTTCAGAAAAATTTTTCACTGTACAGATTGTTTACAAAAACAAAATTCCATTTTTTAATGTAGTTGCAATTGCGACCAACTGATTCGCCTGGGCTAAAAACAAAAAACTTATGGAAATATATTACAATTATAATTTTTATATCTATATAGGTATATCTTAATACCAGATGTTGTATACTGATGTTATATATTCTAAATTGATCAACTTTGATTGTTACGACTAATAGTGCGTTTACTTTGAGTGATCAAAAAACGCTGAAAGGTTTTAGTTAGCTACACTATTTTTTTTTCTTCTTAGGATTCAAAACAAATGCCAATCAAAACATCACACATTTCATAAAAAAGAAAGAGGAACGATATGCTCAACTAAAACAACAATGTGTAGATAGTCAAAAATGATAAGATTGTGATGCCCAGGCCTACAAATTTCGTAAAAATATGTCACGTAATGTCTTGCAAAGTAGCTTGCTTAATGCCGGACTAAGTATAGTATTTCAGGTGAGTTAAATTCTGTTTAGTTAAAACTCTTCAATAATCTTGGTTCCTTCATTTCACCTACACATAATTATAGTTATTATGTCGTATTGTTACTTTCGGTATCAACGCATTCATAGTTCGCAATGTAGGTCGCGATGTATTGGGTATTATGAACGTGCGCCTACTTCTATTGGAGAGTACTATATTATTTTTATCTCGTGAAGCTATTAATCGGGCATCACTAGGTGCCACCTCACAAGGACGGGAGAAGTGCTCATGGGCTCAACTAATAAATCAACAATGGCTCACGTAAGTAAATTTGAATTTAAAATATTATATAAATATTTTACATTCAATGTATTTTTTAATTCTTTGAATATTTATGTCTTGTCTTGTTCCTCAACGCTTTTTCCAGAGTTCCGATTTGTATAACTGTAAGCATACCATGCGTGTATATATGGCTCAACTGGTTATCTGCCGTTGATTATTTTTTTGAAGCTCAATATAGATTTGCTTGTTATGCTGTAGCCTTATCATGCATTATAGAAATGTGTGCAGAAGTTCCAGTTTTTATTATACAAGTCTTCTGTTTTGTTAAGCTTAAAGTAATCTTAAATACACTTCATATATTTGTTCGTTCTATTGTATTTCTTTGGATTGTCTCAGGAAATGGTAGTGTGGCTATTTTGGCTTTTGCTATTGCTCAGTTGGTTAGCTCTATTACAATACTATTGTCTCATTACGGATTCTTCGCATATTATATACATTTGTTTGAAAACTATAAAAAAGTTGTCAAATATAATGCTGGCAAATGGAAGCTAATTGGTCCACTGGTAACTGAAAGTATTTTCGATAACATGGATGATTTCCCATTTAAAAGGTTGAATGAATTTCTGCCTGGTGTTTTAGTTAAAAAGGTAAGGCATGGTACTAAATTAAAACATATTTTTCTTATTTACAATTATACAATGATTTTATAAAAGAAGTAAAGTTGAGAAAAATTTTTAATTTATTTATATCTAATTATCTACATTATTTGTATGTTTCCCTTACAGGAAAAATTTTTTAACTCTGAACTTCAAGTTTTAACTCTAAGCTTTGTAAAGCAAGGAGTTCTTAAACAAATTCTTACGGAAGGAGAAAAGTATGTCATGTCAATGAGTCCAGTTTTAAGTTTTAGCGAGCAAGCAACTTATGATGTTGTTAATAATTTAGGGAGCTTAGCGGCACGTTTTATATTTCGTCCAATAGAAGAAAGTAGTTATTTTTATTTTACACAAACGGTAGCGAGAGATGTTTCTCTCCGGGAGCAAGATAAGGTAAAAACCAATTTTAATTTATATAAAATGTTTATTAAAGTTTGAAAATATGTTTCAAGTTAAAAATACAAGAAGCTGCTCAAGTTCTGAGTCATCTTTCATTAGTAGTATCGTCAATAGGACTACTTGCCTTGGTATTCGGCCAAAGTTATTCACATACAGTTCTATTATTATATGGTGGAACCGATTTCGTCGCAGATCATTTACCAGTTGTATTATTGAAATGGCATTGTTTGGCTATATATTTTTTGGCAGTTAATGGAATCACCGAGGGATACATGTTTGCCACCAACACCAGCCAAGATATAGATAAATATAATTATCTAATGGCTATATTTTCAGTGAGCTTTCTGGTTTTATCATATGTATTGACAAGTATTTTTGGTCCAGTTGGATTTATTTTTGCTAATTGCATTAACATGTTTTTACGTATTTGTTTCAGGTAATTGCTCTTTGCATAAAAATGAATAACATGAAATAAATTGAATACTTTTCCTTTTAGTACGCGCTTCATTTGGTTTCAATACAAGCCAATGGGTTATAACCCACTTTTGGGATTGATGCCAAAAAAATGCTTTTTACTTACTTTAATTTTTGTAGGATTATTATGTAACTATTGGATGGTAAGTATAAAGATTTAAAATTTTTAACTTCTTTCACATAAAACTTCATTAAAATGCTTTTTAGTTCAATATGTCGATTTTGAAACATCTTGTATTGGGTATGGGAAGCGTTATAATTGTGTTAGCTGTGTGGTCATATGAGAATAAAGATCTTGTAAAACTGTGTTGGAGCTACAAAAGAAAATTTAAAAAACTTTGATCTAAAGAATAATTATTAAAAATAAATTCTGTAAAAGCCATTAGAATTTTTGTTTGTAAGATTTTCTTTATTTTTTCTCCCGTCCTAGCCATATCAAAATTGGTCGAGTTATTTTTTTATTATTCATTTTATTATTAAGAATTCTTCCACTTTATATTTATTATTATTAAGTACAGAATACTGGAAATATTTAATACTAACTAAATCAAATTAAACTTACGACTACAAAACACTAATAAAAATGAACGTCGTTTATTAAGAATGCAAAATTAAAAAAATATTTATATACACTTATGTACTTGTTTTTTAGATTTAGATACATTTGTAGAAAAGAAGAGTAGTTATAGCTATCACATGACCCATATAATTCATATTAGACCATGTCTGTAAAATGTTTCCTGAATTCGAAGTATTTGGCAATGGATTCAACATTACTCCTAAATAGGCCAGCTGTATAATAACTATACAGCTAAATAAAAAGTTGGCCAATCGCACCAACAGCAAAGCAGTTGTGCAGAATTGTCCTTGCTTTCGGGGACAGTGTGAATATTTGCAATTATGATTACACACTTTTGACTCAATGCAAGCATCAAAAATTTGTGCTAAGCAATGCCGCAACGAATTTTCACAATAACTGAAGCAACTTAATGATATTAGTACCAAGTGAACTTTAAAGTTAAAACCATGCACTAAGCACGACACCATGTAGGTGACAAATACAGCCAAAATATAAGGATATCTAGCAGAATATAAGCGATCAAATACATTTTGCTTTAACCACAAATGCATCGGTATATTCCAATTGCGTATAGCATTGGATAAAGAACGAGGAAATTCTATGAGCAAGGGATTGACAATGGAATAGTTGTTGTTGGAATAGTTGCATGTAGTGGACATCAGAGTAGCTTGAGAAAGAAAACAGACGAAATAATGGCTGCAACGTACTGAGAAAGCATCTAAATATGTTCCCCACCATAGCTCAGCACCAAGTACTTCTTTCAACCATGGTAAAATACAATTCGATAGATTTAAAAATACTATAGAAAAAAGAACATTTACAAAAATTTTACACAAATGTGGTATTAACTTAAGCTTGACATTAAATGCTGGCATATAATCTTTTAAAGGAACCCAGGGTCCTAATATCAAGGAAGCAGGACTTAGTAGGTAACCTAAGAATGTCAAATATTGACAATTTTCCTTTTCGTCTTGCACTAAAAATGCTATAGATATAGTTTTCATCCCGACCAGCATTTGTGGTCCTCTTATGCTTTCATATTGTTCCGATTTCAAAATATATTCAAAAATCAGTTGGCATAAGATAGAGTAAAGACAGACCCGAACACCAATATATTTTGCTTTCATCTTAATTGCGAGTTTTATAAATAAGTATAAGTTTAAAACGTGCAGACACACGTAAATAGTGTTAACAACGCCGACATAAAACCAAAGGCTTACAAGGCCGCAAGCAATAGAAGTTATATGGTACAAGTACTGATATTTATTACCATATGCAAGTCTTATTAGTTCCCAAGAAACACGTTGCAGGAAACCGCATCCCAAAAGAACTATTATATACTGCTGCACTTGTTCGGTGGATGACTTAACACAACGCTGATAGACATCAACTATAGACTCGTCATTTGAAACTATCATTGATCCGTAATCGTAATCTCCATTGTCTTCCGGCTCATTATAGTCATAATAATAATAGTCCATTGTCCTATGTGGCATAATACTATTACTTTCCTCTTTTGCACTTCAGTATGCCTGCATACATATCATTTACGTATAATACCGGCAAAACGATGCTGTTGCTCTTAATTTTATTACGAACTTTGTGGCACATACATTATTATATGTTGTATATACCATAATTTCTGCTATATATGGATGTGTGTTTATGTATGAACTTAAAATGTAAACATGTTAAATGATGTGATGCCACTCTTTACAAAAGAAAAACCGCCAAAAAATTTTAAACTGCTCATTTTTATTATAAAAACTTTGGGGAAAATTAGTACAAAAGTTATAAATAAGTTATCATTATAAAATTTTTAATTTGTATATAAATAAACAGTATAATTCAGTCGTGATATTTAGTATTGCTGATATAATCTCGATCTGCATTTACCTTTTCTATCAGTTGCTGTCATTGTTTTGATACTAAATTTGTTGTCTTTTCTCCGTGAATGTTAATTACAACAGTAAACAAGAAGGTTGCGAAATTGCAACAAAATTTAGAGAAGCTTGTTCACAATTATTTTGTTTAATAAAATTTTAACTCTTCATATAAACAATATTAATAAAAAATAAATAAAATTGATTACTCAAAAATAAAGAAAGATTTTCCTAATACAAATTTTATGTAGAAAAATACAATTTTGTTTAAGAAAAATTTCAACAGCAATTGTTTATCAATTGAAAGGCGAACGCTTCATTTTTTTATCAAAGATTATACATTTTTGGACAAATGGTAAGATATAAAAACTGAAACAATTAAAGATCTAAATTATTTATATATTAATAATAACAGAAAACTGTAAATAATATATGTATGTATGCTCATAGATACACCGGTTGATTTCCTATCACTGGGTATAATTTTTCGAGGTTATGATTTTCTGTTTGCAGATGTCTCTATTATCTTGTTTTTTATTATAATATTCTTAACACTATTCCTATGTATGTATATTAGGAAATCCAGCAGTTGGAGATACTGTGTAAGCAGCTTTACGAAGCTACTGATTCTGTACTGAGGTCGAATGCTGAGAAAACCTTGGTACAATTTGTTAGCAGCCAAGATGCTCTACCTAAATGTCAGATGTTATTAGATCGTGCAGACTCCAGTTATGCTCAATTGCTGGCAGCGACCACATTAACAAAACTTATACAAGGTTTAAATTTAGAACAACGTATTGATATCAGGTAATTAATAACAACTGTCTATAGAGCAAGAACTAATTATATGATGGGATTATTTCAAATTATAGGAGTTATATTCTTAATTATTTGGCCAATAGACCAAATTTGCAACAATTTGTTGTGCAGGCCTTGGTTGCACTGTTGGCTAAAATCACTAAATATGGTTGGTTTGATACTTTTAAGAATGACCTTATATTTCAAAATCTATTGGAGGATGTAAATCCCTTTTTGCAGGTAAGAAGGATCTAAGTGTACCATTGTAAATGAAATAATAGTTATTTTATGTAAATAATTTATAAAATGCTACACGCTGCTCATTAAGTTTATTTATTAGAATTATTTATTTTTATTATAAATAATACATATTTGTTTGAAATTCATTTGCACGTGTGTTGTATTTAGTATTAGTGATGTCTTGGAGCATTTACGCATTACAAATTTGAACGTTATATTAATTGAGCGAATATTTAATAACTCTGTTTATGTGACTTCCTATAGGAGTTTTATTAATTGGTTTTCCTCGCAATGGATGCTTAGAAAATTACAATTAAAAATTGAATATATCGAAAAATTTGTGTGAAAACGTATTAATTTGCTCGTTTATTTAATAAATAATAATTCGCCAAAAGAATTTCCACTTCTCCATTATGAATTAAATTTTTTCTAAACACTTTCACGTTTTACAAGAATGTCGTAAGGAAGAAATAATAGGTATCGGTTTAAATTTAATAAAAAAAAAAAATAAAAAGTATCTTATATAGAAATTGTTAAGTACATTAAAGAAAAGACAAATTAACCTGACTTATGCACATTGTTTTATTTTTATGCTAAAATTCGCAGCTTACAAAATTTACCAATTATTTTAATTCCATTCTTTTTTTTATATACACATAAGTATGTATGTATGTATAATAATTCTTAACTGGAAAAATATATATTCACAGGGGTCCGTGGAACACTGCACAATTGGAGTACAAATTTTATCACAATTAATCTTAGAAATGAACTCAATTGTAGAATTTGATGCCAATATATCATTTTCCAAAAGTCGCAAAATTGCTACATCATTCCGAGATCAACAACTGTACAGTATATTTGCATTATCTTGTAATCTTTTGGTAACAGCACGTGATAACAGTAAAACATTAAATTTTATGGATGAATCCCAACAGGGTTATGTCAAGTAAGTTAAGATCTGTATAGTAAATATATTGTTATCTACAATAGAAGCTGAAAACCGCTTTTAAATATTTTATTCTATTAAGTGACTATCAGGTCAAATTATTTTATTTCCGTGTACTGTAGTAGTAATTAAGTATTTTAAACCAACACTTGTTCACTTATTATAGTTCCATGAAAAGCAATTGCATGGTCACAATTTATTACTTAAAGCACCCAAGGCTAAAGATTATATTAATTTTTTTGTTCTAAACCGAGCACCCAAGATAAAGTTACGATTACAGAAGAATCGAAGGATGGTGTATGCGTAATTTATTATCATCAATGGAACAAATATTTCGTTCCTGTTCCTTCGCTACTTAAATATTCCAACGACACTCTTAAGCTTGTTCAGCCAAGTTCAGACCTAAGTATAAGGAAAAGTTCACCAACAAAAAGAAAAGAGCTAGCAGAAGCGTATCTAGATACCATAATGTTTTGAGCAAATTATATTTTTTATTTAAATTACTATTGTATGTATGTTATAATTATTTTCAAAATATATGAGTGATGTAAGTTAAGGTGGTGACTTACGTTTCCAATGATAATATCTTTGAAAATATTTTATTTATATCATCTATTTCCTATTACAGTTTGGTCTCTCATGTATTGCGGTTAACTAAAAACTGTTTGAGCTTCGATTTTATTGGAAGTTCTACAGATGAATCAACCGATGATATGAATAGTGTTCAAATACCAACATCATGGCGTCCAGCATTTTTAGATGGAACTACATTGAAATTATTTTTCGATTTGTATCAAATTTTACCCAATGGTTTGGCCAGCTACTCCTTAGCATGTTTGGTACAGGTGAATAAATCTTTCACTTTTTTACATTTATTAATATTAGATTTTATACTCTCTAAAATATTTTACTTTCAATATTTAAAAAAAAAATTTATGGTGAATAACACTCGTCTGTATAAGTATTTCGTAAAACCAATATTCTTTTCAGATGACATCTGTGCGTCGTTCTTTATTCAATAATGTTGAACGAACAAAGTTCCTTACACATCTGGTAGAAGGCGTTAAAAATATATTGGTTAATCTGCATGTAAGTTTCAAGTGGTTTAGTAATAATTAATACGAGTAAATATTTCTTTCATAAGGGTTTAAGTGATCCGGACAACTATCACGAATTTTGTCGACTTTTGGCTCGCTTAAAATCGAACTATCAATTGGGTGAATTAATTGCAGTGCCTTGCTACCCTGATGCTATTGCATTAATTGCTAAATTTACCGTACAATCACTGCAGGTATTACGAGTGATTTCTTATATTTCTATATATACACATATGCAAATAATTTATATGTATGTTAGATGTGGCAATTTGCACCTAATAGCGTACATTATTTACTTACTTTGTGGCAACGTATGGTGACTTCGGTTCCTTATGTAAAATCTGCTGAACCGCATTTATTAGGCACTTATACTCCCGAAGTAACAAAGGCCTATGTAGAATCACGCCTGGACGCAGTTCCTGTTATTGTACGAGACAATATTGACGATCCATTGGATGACCTGTGCATGGTGCAACAACAGTTGGATCAGTTGTCGGTTATTGAACGCTGTGAATACGACAAGACGTGCCAGCTTTTAGTTCAACATTTTGATCAAAAAGCTCGAGAATATGAAAACTTATTGCAAACCCCTAATTCAAATCCCATGGATATTAGTATTCACGAATTACAGTTGACGTGGTTAGTTTATATAATTGGATCGGCCATTGTTGGTAGACTGACTGTAAATTCCAATGCTGATCATGATACTATGGATGCGGAGCTGACTATTCGGGTTTTTCAATTAATGAGATTAACGGATGCTCGTTCACCCCAAGCTGGTTGCGAAAAACTTGAACTAGCAATTTTAAGCTTTCTAGAGCAGGTTCGGAAAATGCATATCAGTGAGCAAACCAAAAAACCGAATGTTTATAAACGTTTAAATGAAGTATTTGGTATCAGCGATGAACAAATGTTGTTGAGTTTTATCAACCGAAAGATGTAAGTTTTGATTTATCACAGTTTTTTATTTCACTATAATTGGGACCGTATTTTATTAGCATTACAAATCTAAAATTCTGGGGCCATTCCGAACAAATAATAACAAAAACACTAATGCTGTTGTCAGAACTATCCTTGCAATTTAGTTCGATACGCAAATTGGCAAAACTGGAAGAAGTACAATTTATGTTAACACATCACACGGTATAATATTAATTTTTGTAACATATAAAAATGAAATGAAAACTTTTGTAACTAAATTCGAATAATAATACATATTTTTCTTTAGAGCGAACATTTTCCGTTTTTGGGCACAAATTCATCGTTAACAGAAATGCGTTGTCGTACCATGTTTTATACATCACTGGGTCGTCTACTGATGTGTGAGTTGGGTGAAGAAGAGGAAAGATTTTATAATTTTCTAACACCTTTAACTAGTATGTCTCATCATTCTATAAGATTATGTGAGAGAAATTTTTTTTAATTGATTTATTCTTGTGCCTCTAGCTCAATTTGAAAATCTTGCACCGGTATTAATGGACTCTAATAGTTTTCCAAATGAAGAAGCCAAAAAAGCTATTATTGGTTTGGCTAGGGATCTCAGAGGGTTGGCCCAACCTCTCACATCCCGCGGTCCATATACAATGCTTTTTGAATGGTTGTACGTATTTGTGACAATTTATTTTCCACATATAAGAAACTCCTTTCTACTAATTCATTGAATACAATATATCTTCTTTTTAAGATACCACTCCGATTATTTGCCAATGCTAATAAGAGCTGTTGAACTGTGGGCTCATGATCCTGCTGTTACAACACCTGTTTTAAAACTCTTTGCAGAATTAGTGCATTGCCGTTCGCAACGATTGCAGGGTAATCTCTCAAGTCCTATGGGCATTTTGTTATTCCGAGAAGCATCCAAACTTATTTGTATATACGGCAATCGTATTTTACATTTGGATGTGCCGCGCGATCAACAATATCCCTTGCGATTGAAAGGTATTTCTGTATGTTTTAACATATTGAAAAATGCCTTGTGTGGAAATTATGTAAATTTTGGTGTTTTCAAACTATATGGCGATGATACATTAGATAATGTTCTAAATATAGCAGCAAAAATGATCATGTCTATACAACAAAATGATTTGCTGGCAAGTTGCTACTAATATTAAATGAAAAATTAATATTTTTAAATATGTTTTACATTTCAATTTCATTAGGAATATACAAAATTGTCGTCGTCTTATTTTAGTTTGTTAAATTGTTTATCGCAAGATCATATAAGTTTTCTTGCTGGACTAGAACCTGGTGCATTTGTATACATTCTTGAAAGTCTGTCCAAAGGATTTACAGCTTTGGGTAAATAAAACCTTTGATTTCAATATGAATATGAATTTAACTGTCAAATGTCTTTCTTCTTGTTTCTGTTTTGTTTTAGATTCCACTATTTATATAACCTGTTGTTCCACTTTGGAAAGCATTGTATCCTATATATTTAAGCAACTTCAGTTAAAAAGTAACTTATTATTATCAGATAATTAATAGTATATATATAAATAAAAATCATTTTTTATACTTTTCAAGTGTCCACATTCCCAAACAAGAAATTACGCAGCTTAACTCCGGAAAATGCTAGATTTTTAGAGGTAAATTTATTGATTAATATTCATTTTAAAAAATCTTTTAAATATTAATAAAATAATTTAATTTAAGGTTGTTGAAATAAATTCGGAATTATTACAAAATATGATGTCTAGTTTGTTAAATAATTTGATGGCTGAAGACTGTCGAAATCAATGGTCTATGTCCAGACCTTTGTTAGTTTTAATACTTCTGTATGAGGATTACTTTAGGTAAGATTTAACACAGAAAAATGCATGAAATGAACGTAATGTCTACCGGAGATTCATATTCATGATTTAATGTGAATACGCAGCTGTTTAGGACAAACATTTTTTGTCGGAAATAAAACACCTTAGCATTAACATCCATTTCTTCCCACAAATGTTTGAGTAATTAAAATTATTTAAATAACGTAGTTGGTTATTGTATGTTTACGAACAGATGTGTGCGCGAACCAGGTTGTTGCTGGTTTGATAAATACAGTGTAATAAATATTCACAACCCTGATTTCTGCGATATACACACATATTTGGTATTTCTCCCTTCCATAACTTACTTTCCAGATATTAATGATATAATAAATTTTTTATCCTCCCTATTTTATACAGAAAAATAATAGATATTTCCGAAATAATATATTTCGCTTGTTCGTCTCATCTCATTTTAGATCTCTTAAAGATAACATTATACGCGCACAACCATTGGGCAAGCAGCAAATTATGGCGCTATGTTTTGATAGCTTAATGACTGGAATAGAACGAAATGTTTCCAGTAAAAATAAAGAAAAGTATAACACATTTAATGAATTTTTTTATATCAAATAAAGTAATTTTTTTGTATTCTACTTATAGGTTCACTCATAATTTGTCATCCTTCCGTCGTGATGTTGCTAATTTGCCGAAAACATCTAATTATAGTACTGGTTCGTCATTTAGTGATGATTTTTTGTAAAAATATTATGTTGATTTAAAAACAATTGGAAAATAAGATGCAACGTAACGAATTATAAAAAAACATAGCTCTCTGTTAAATTATAGTTTATATTTTTAATATATTTTATTTTAATTTCGTTTGACGCCTTACTGATAATAATCAATTAAATGTAAAATAAACTTGATTATTTTTTAACAATCAAGTAAAGATTATATAAAATATTAAAACGATAACAATAAGAGTACTAAATAATTTTAATAAACAACTTGCTTTTTTTTATAAATGAGAGAACATATAAAATTATGAGTTTTTGCGATAAAACCAAAACAAAATGAAGAAAAATTCGCTTTGGTTTTATCGCAGAATGAAGAAAGATAGAGAGATCTATGTCTGTATTAATATCAAATATAATATAAAAATTATATATAATATTTTTAATGTGCGCCTTTTTATTTGTTGCTACAAAATTTCTATTAACCAATTGTATATTATTATTAATTTCAGATAATTCAAATCAAATTTATTCGGTTTCGGTGTGATTCTTTACTTCAAATTATAAGCAATGACGGACTGCTTTTTAATAAACAGAAAAATAGGTTTGGATAAAAATTTTATGAAGAATGTTCAATAAAGAAAAATATTCTACCAATAATAAACAACACCGACCGTCTTAAATGCAAAAAGTCTGTTGAAAACAAATTATATATATTTTTTAAATTTTAAATAAAGTTGATTGATGTATATTGTATAATATATACAAAGAATCAAAAAGAAACCAGTAGTAAAATATTATTAAACTTTTCTAATACTTTTTATTTCTGAAATTTATTGCTTAAATATCTATGCAGATATGTGGTGAAAATAGACCAATCAATTAAGAAGTACATCATTTTTTAATCTGCTCATGGCTTATCCCGTTTAGTCATATTCCAAGAAAACTACGCCGGTTTCAGCCCATTTACTATCTTATAAAAGCGGATTGTTCAATTAATTTTTATGTTGACCAAAATACTTTCATAGTTAAAAGACTATAACTATTAACAAGTTGGTTTGGAAAATAGTTTTTACTTTAATACTCAATTATTTGATTTGATTAATTTTCTCTTCTCTTTTCTTGTTAGTAAAGAATCAATAATCTTATAATTACGAGTTTAATTAAAAAAATTTTTTGACAAATAATGAGTTTGAGTTTCGCTAAAGTGTATTAGAACACATCTGCATGCCCTTAATCAACTGGTATTATCATAATTTTAATAAATGTTATTTAATTATTATTACTGAGAAAACTTTATTGGAAAAACAAATATTGAGTAATCATATCTTCAGTTAATATTTAGATTCCTTTAAAATAGAAATTAATTGACTATTATACATATTTTTGAATTTAATACTAACAATACTATTTTAAAAACTACTACACATCATCCAAACAAAATTGTGATAGTATTATAACGCTATGTATACATGTGTCTAATGCAGCATATATATACATCTATGATGTTTCAAAATTGATAAAAATAAAATTTCACCTTAGCAAATTAGTAGAAAAAAAAAATTATTTATTTTTGTGACCGTTAGCATTAATACAGTCAGAGAAAATACAATTTTTAGAACAAGACAAAATAAATACAACTCTGTAAAATTTTTCGTTCAATGATTATAGGTGTTGGCCAATCTGTCAAAGAAGTTTCGTTTATTGTACGTCCGTCGCGTTGCAGAACTGTTAACAGAGTTTTTAGCTTGTAATAAAAAACTAAAGTAAAAATTAAAAAGCGCTCTTTAAAGAAAATACAATTAGTATTATTTGCATAAAACGTAAGTGTAAGAAATAAGAAAGCTGGGCCGAAAATTGAAGTATGCAAGAACTATACATGCATATGCAAAAAATTTAAATGAAATACCAGAGAACTGGTAAAAATAAATGATAAATGTAACAATTTGCTCATCTTGTTCCTACTTTTTCTTGCTTTGAGTTCAAATTACGTGTGTGAGAGCGAAAAGGCCGTACTAGCATTTATTTATTTTTTTAACTTTTCGATAAACATGTATCTCATTTTCGTTCGTTTCGTTGAGTTTCGTACGTTTTCGTTGTTTTATTAATCAAAAAGATTTTTACTCCCCTTTGGTCGTGTTGCAAATTGCAGTTTTGGTGTACAAAAAACTAAAAGTGAAGAAAATTAGAATTAATTTGCCGTTTGTATTAAAAAATTAAAAAAAAATGTTACTTATTAGAAACATAGAAAGTATAACGTTTGAATTGTGTTCATTATAAAAACCTTATTGTACGCAAGGAACAAGTAATATAAAATTGAAGTGAAAAATTCTCACCCCAGGCAATAAAAGACGATCAATTTCGTACGGAATTGTAGAACAATTAAAATATGTCATAAAATTTATAAAAATATGTCAGTGTTGCCACAAGCGATTCAACAAATGCAATTATTAAAAATAATTATATCTTATATGCTCCTACTATCTTTTATAACAGTATATAAAAATGTTTACTAAATCACATAAAAATGTTGAAAAGTAATGTTTTTTATCTACTATAAAATATTGAGAAACTAATATTTTCCCATAAAAAGAAGAAATTAAAAGTTATTAAATTTAATGTTTTTCTGGAGTTCTATTTTTTATTTGTAAAGTAGAACCCTAATTCCTGTCGGCTTATTTTGTAGCGCATTTGCAAAAAAAAGTAAATGCAATCGAAAATTAATCCGACCCAATTCAAATATGAAGGAAAAGTAATAATTATCGAATGCACGATATTGCGATACCTAACTTTAATATAATTATAAATATATTAAATAAAGAAAAAATTGTAATCCTTATAACTTTTTCTGTACCGATTGCAATTATCATTAATATTAGTAAAATGGAATAAATATTTTTTTACAATAGTAAATAATGTATGATTAATGCATATAAATGTGGCAACGCTGAAATATATACATATACATACACTTAATAGTCAAAGTAAGAGCATACAAAATAGAAGTGTTGATGAAGTAAAGAGGACGTCAAACGATTGCAAACGAAGAAAAAAAGGGAGAATCATTTGTGTAAGCAGCAGTTTTTATTTTTTCAACAGGAGAATAAAGAACCGAAAAATAGAGAACTCCCAGGCAATTAGAAAAAAGTAAATTTATAATTGGAATTGCGAAAAAGGAAAATTTATTAAATTATTCGTTAAGTGCATGGATGCAAGTGAATTATATCAAATTTAGGTGAGTGTTTAGATAATTTATTGAAATGTGTTAGATTTGGAAATTTTTTATAACTAACACCGCACCTTTTCATTTTTTTTACTCATTCACTACCCCTCGTTTGACTTCCTCATCGACATGTGTACAATACGATACAATGCAATAACATATGAACATCATCTCAATCTCGTACTATAAAAAAATATTGCGGCCTTCCAACCAACCACCACCTTTAAAGATATAGAGATTTTCAACATCATCATATAAAAATCCGAAGAACAGCAGTAGTAGTAGTAGTAAAAAATTAAAATTGGAAAATAAAAAATACTTAATAACATAGAAAAAACAACAGTAACATCCACTCGTTTTTTTTATACAGATCATATAAAAAAAAAAAATAATAAAATAGAAGCAAAAATTATTTGTAAAACACCGACACAAAGATGAACGAGTTGGATAGTTTGAGACAAGAAGCCGAAACACTTAAGAATGCCATACGCGATGCCCGTAAAGCGGCCTGCGACACAAGTTTGGTGCAAGCGGCAGCTTCATTGGAACCTATCGGGCGTATACAAATGCGAACAAGACGTACACTTAGAGGCCATTTGGCGAAAATCTACGCCATGCATTGGGGTAATGATTCACGAAATTTAGTATCAGCTTCTCAAGATGGTAAACTGATTGTTTGGGACTCTCATACCACTAACAAGGTCCATGCTATACCATTGCGTTCGTCGTGGGTAATGACGTGCGCGTATGCGCCCTCCGGCAGTTATGTCGCTTGCGGCGGTCTTGATAACATGTGTTCAATTTACAATCTGAAAACGCGTGAGGGCAATGTACGAGTTTCTCGTGAACTGCCCGGTCATGGTGGCTATTTGTCATGCTGCCGCTTTCTGGACGACAATCAAATTGTCACCAGTTCCGGCGACATGACATGTGGTTTGTGGGACATTGAAACCGGCCAGCAGGTAACATCATTTCTGGGACATACCGGCGATGTAATGGCTTTATCGCTAGCACCCGGCTGCCACACATTCGTGTCGGGTGCTTGCGATGCTTCCGCAAAACTGTGGGATATACGAGAGGGTGTCTGTAAACAGACTTTCCCTGGCCATGAGTCCGACATTAATGCCGTGACATTCTTCCCTAATGGTCAGGCTTTTGCCACAGGCTCAGACGATGCCACCTGCCGTTTGTTCGATATACGCGCAGATCAAGAGCTGGCTATGTACTCGCACGACAATATCATATGCGGCATTACATCGGTGGCATTTTCAAAGAGTGGTCGTTTGCTGTTAGCTGGTTACGATGACTTCAACTGCAATGTTTGGGACACAATGAAGGCCGAGCGTTCGGGCATACTGGCCGGCCATGATAATCGTGTATCGTGTCTTGGTGTAACTGAAAATGGTATGGCTGTAGCAACGGGTTCATGGGACTCATTCTTGCGTGTATGGAACTAAATACCAAGTTAAAGCTTAAGTAACACTGCAACAAGAAAATAACACATACATACACACAACAAAAGGAAAACCTATTTACTACTATAGTTTAAAACGTATAAACAAATAAATGCCGTGGTCACTACACACATAAAAAAGTCAGGTTTGAGGACTTTTTTCAGACATGCACCCAACAAACAATCTCGTCTATCACATACGTGTATGCCTTTCTATATAAAATATAGGATCATATTTTTTATTATTATTTTTTTAACATAATACTAGTCTTAAGTTTTGAGTATTTCTTGTTACGAAACAAAGAAGCAAAAAAGTATAAAGCTTAAAACAACTCTTTACTCCTTTTTACTTAAAAAGTTTAAATATAAAAATGTCAATACCTTTTCCCCTATAATGCAATTGAAATTTTTGCGTACAATTTTGCACAAATATTATTAAAAAAAAAATTTAAACTTTATATCTTTAGAAATACTCAATACCTTGTTTTATTATTAAAATCAAAAGTTAGATGATTGTTTGTTTTTATTTTTTACATTATTTGTTTCTTACTTAATGTGTAAGCTTGGAAATGAAAAATGTAATAAGGAGAAATTAAAAAATAAGTTTTTTTCTATTGTTTTTTGGATCACCAGCCACAACGCAGTATTTCCTTATTATTTATATACATATATATATCAAATTATAATAATAATAATAAAAACACAAAATACTTAGTAGTTTGGGTATACAAGAAATATTTGAGGTAATTTTATAATAGCATTTATTTCTCTTCTTGCATCATAATAGAAAATATATTTTGAGAAGTTACACAAAATTTATATAATTTTTTGCGAAACTTACGTTTTTATTTTTGGCAATTGGCTACACTCTAACGAAATGTTTAAACTTTTCATTAAATGCTAAATATGCTTTATATTTGCTCGAAAGCTGTACTCACTTCAAGATAAAATTTCAAAAAATGGTAAATGCAATAGTGAAGTTCTGTTTTTATATTTTTACTTCATTTTTATTTGAACAAACAGCAGACATTCTTTTGGTTAAAAATAATTTGTTTCCATCAGAGATAATTTTGCATGGCTGGCCAAACAGTCTTAAAACAAAAAGGAACTTACACATGCATATATAAAAATATCTTAAAATCTTAATATGCTTAAAAGTAATTTTACGTTAAAATGTAATTCCTAATAAATTATTTAATTAGCTTAAAAACTGTCGTCCTCTTTTTATATAAAAGAATTACTACAAAAGGTTGCAAAAGAATTGTGTCCTCAAGCTTAGCTTTGAAAACACAAAACTTCACATCTACATACATACATTCACGTATCCATGTGTACGTACATATATATAAAAAGAAATTAGATAAAACTGAAAATTAAGAAAAATGTAATAACACGCGCAATTTACACGCACATGAGTTTAAAACATAAATACATACAAGGTTTGATTTAGTACATACAAACAGAAACAAAAAACACACAAATATTCATAGCAAACCTAACACAACATAATATACATAGACATATTGATATATTATTAACTTTCATTGAATACATCAATAAAATTAGAAAAAAGTGTTAAAACTTACACGATTTCGCAAGATAAAATAAATTAAAAAATCTTTAAGATCACCATTATACATACATACACAAATATACTTGCAAATGTATTTATATGAAAAAAATTATAGGAAATTTATGATAAAAGTGAAAGATTTATAGATATAAATAATTATTTAAAATTATATAAAACAATAGTAAAACTAAAATTGGAAAAAACTCTTTTAAAAAAAAACATATATGTATTAATGATGAACGTCTAGTATTGGCTTCTGACTGAATATTTCTTTTGTAGACTGCCATTCATTTTAAACAAATTTATTGATTTTCTTAAATACAATTCGCAGAATAAATTGTATATAGATGTCTTGTTTTAGCGTGAATATAATAAAAAAATTCCATGCACTATTCCTCTAAACTCAGTAGTAGCAGACGAACGTTTGCCATGCATAATTTCCGCAAGTTTTTTACGGGCGTCAATTTCAGGAAGCAGTCAGTACTAGACTTGATGCACGCACATTCATTCATATATCACCCTCCCATACAAACACCATTTATTCGAGTCACATACGTTCAAATGTATACATAGCCGTGCACACTCGGATCGGGCTAAATTTAATATCATTGTTGGATGCCATCATTGCATGCAAGCAATCCATAATTTTTGTAACGGTAGTATTTTCGCTTTCCAAAGTAAACTATTTTTATTTTCCATTTACAATAATGTAGGTAATTATTCACTAATAGTTACATATTTCCTAGATGTAAAAGCATAAAAATTTGTAATTAGGAAAATACATTTAAAAGAGCGTTTTAAATCAGTACTGACAGTCTGAATTTTATAATGAAATTGGACAAAATAAAAATGAAACTTTGAGCTTGTAAAACTATATAATATTTAGTATTTCTCATTCGAAGTGTATAAATACAATTGGATGGGTATGAAAAATTGTATTTTAAAATAAAAGTTAAATGTTAACAGAAGCACAATTATTCTTATGGAAAATTGAATATGTGAAAGAAATTATCAGCTCTCGCGTTTACATGCTATGCGCTCGCTGCATTGCATAGAGTTGGCACAAAACGGTTAAATTTAAACAAAAAGAATTCCTTTTATCGCCCTTCAACAATTAAACATTGTTGGGTTGTCTTATTTTTCAGCATATGGAAGATGAGAAAAAAAGATAATAGTATGTATGTTTTAGAGCTCGAAACATATGTATATGCATGCATGCATATGTGCTAGAAACGTCATAATTGTAGGGACAACGACGCACTATCACAAAATATTTTTTAATGCTTCTAAAAATTGTTTCTTTTTTACTTATTAGATGGTTTGTAATATATCCTGCTATAATTGCTATATAAAATTATTTAAAAATGAAAAATCTTCAAAACCGATTTAGTTTTTTTGATTTATTTATTATTTTTTATGTAGCGAATCAGGGTTCATATGAGGACGTAAGAATATCCAGTTCATTTTTCATCAACTTCGGATCTAAGTTCATAGACAATTCCCTATCACACGCATTAAAGTTTTTCTATAGACTCTATCGATATATGACAATTAAATTTTTATTCTTGACTTCCATTTTCATCACGACTGACTCGCTCTTGGAATACTACGCTTTGAAATCTATACGAAAAGTTCATTCATAACATAAAACCACATTACAATTGTTTTCAAAAGTGAAAGTTTTCGTACACTTTCTACATTTTATGTCGAAATGCAGACTCCGCGTTTGAGTAATATAGTGATTGCCACTTGGAATTGGGGTAGTTGAGAATGGAAAACCCCACAATTTAGTTTTGACGTGGATTGGGTCGATTTTATGTAGGTCATTAAAATATTCACTATAAACAATTAAATTAACGAACTATGAAAATAATTTCTGCCAAAAGAAAACTTTAATTTTATTTTAATGACTTACTTTTTTGATGTCTAAAAAAGGGCCAGTTTCAATAAATAAAATTACGAGGTGAAAAACATCTTTTAACTGCTCAATTTTAAATTTCCTTTTTTAAATTTTATCTCCCAATTGAGTAAATATGAAAGTAATACCTTGCGATGGCTTTGCTAAATTTTTACAAATGTTTCTACTGCATTAATACGTACCCATAGTAGTTGTTTCAGCAATTGCGCAAAAATATATTTCCTACCTGTTGAAATTATCATTTAGTAAAATGTCATCGACATCCATACATATTTCACAATTTCTTTATAGAAATATAATACAGAACCAAAATTATTATAAAAAAGTTTAAATAAACAAATTATTCAATAAATGAAACAAAGAAAGAAAAAAAGATAAAGCATTTATAAAACCACAGCAAGTTTATTTAAATTTAAAAAAAGTCCTAACAAAAACCACTTCAACAACAAATAACAATGAATAATTAATTTATTAAGTCTTATAAAAAACCAAAAACAATTTATTAATATAGTAATATTTAATTGTAATAATAAAAATAAAATCATACACTAAAACTTTATAAAAATGGAAACATTTTGTATTTAAGGTCTTTAATTTCTAAAAAAACAAATTAATGAAATTTTATATATATGCATAAAAATCCTTATTAAAAATTAAGTATAAATAAAAAGAAATACAAACTAAATGTAACTCAATTTATATAAAAGCAAAAGCAGCACATTAACAAAATTCAAATACGTGAGTATAGTAAGAGAAAACTAAAACTAAAAACTAAATCCTCCATAAATTACGTTAATTATAAAACAACATCTAAATTCGAACAAACTAAAACTATGGATTAAAGATATAATTAAATATACAATAGCATAGTTATTGCACATGTATACCTCTACTATTTAGTTACACTCACTCAATCGTTCGTTTCTATGCCCTTTTAAATTCAATTTTTTGTCTTGCTGCAGTGCATCCATTTCCTCTTTGGCATTTATAGGCAAAACAAAAATACTTATCATACATGTACATACCTCATTATTATAGAGGGCAACATGCTGTTTACTACAACAAAATTAACCCATTTCAAACGAGTAAAAACAATTATTGTTACGGATAAAACCATATTGGCTTAAGTTTCTTAGGTTGCGAGACTAGAGCACATCACATTTATCACCAAAGCCGTATAATTTCTTGGTTGAAATTGAACAAATTAAGATTTACGTTCTTTGTTATATTTACGTGGGCTTAAATTAACATTTGTCACATATTAACAAACGATCTTTTAAACAAAAAGAAACCTAATAAATAGTTCAAATTATTTGTAGTTACATTTATTTAAGTTTCATAATTAAATGTTTCTCCTGTGATATTCACACACGAGCTGTGCCTTGTGAAATTTTAAAAATTATTTCATCAACCAGATGGAAAGAGGAAGAGTTAGACTACAGCTTCTGTTCTCCTTACCAAAAATGTTAGGTGTACACATTTTATCACAACCACAACGTTTATACCTCTAGATTGGAATATTGTGCATAAATCTTAAATGCACCAACTACGCTGATCGTTCGTTGGTTTTTCGCCACTTAAGTCAATTCTTCCGACAAGCGACTTGCAAGTCAGAACAGTTTCGGTATGCTATAAAACTAAAGTTTGAGGAACATAGAATTTAAAAAATTCTCTTGAGATTGTGAATTACAACTCGTGCATGCATGCAGACATAAAAGTTTTAAGGAATAAAGAAGTTTTTCTAATTGTCAATGTGCAGCTTATGATTTATAAACTCACTGAAGCGAAACCTTTTCAGACATTTACTCGTATTTATGCCATATTTATGTGGTCAATTTATTTAAAATGGGTTAATTTTATGCCACTTAAATACGCCACATGAATATATTTAAAAAATCATTTACGTGCCCGTGTGGCAAAGGCATAATCACTAAATCATTTTAATATTCAAATAATTGAAAGAAAGTCAGACTCTCGTTGACAATGTGTGCAAGATCGTAGCAGGAACAACGTGCAAAAACGTCAATTATTTTCTAATTCTCTATTATGTATAGAAATTCAGCAGGAATTTGAGACTTGTTCAAGTACCGCCAACAATTATATCAACATTATTTTTAAGCAGTTGGTTCAATGAAAAGCACAACAAAGATGCAGAAATTTCTGTAACTTAAAAAGCTTAACTTAATCGCGAGTACACTGTATCGAGATTCTACTCTGAAACCTCTTCTTGTAAATTTGTAAATTTATTATTTCTTATATTTAATAAATGGTTTATATTTTAATAAGAAATTTTTTCAAATTAATATACATATATAACTAATTTGAAAAGTAAAATTCGTAACCAATGGAAAAAAGATTGTTTTAGCCCTGAAGTAGAGCAGTTGCATCTAAAACTATCACATTCGCTCATTCTTGTAAAAACTAATGTATCGTTTATCAACCAGCGATCATAAATTTTTATTGCTGTTCTCTAAGATCTTCTTTCAGTGAGGTAGCGCGATTATTGTGCATATGCAAATAATTATTAATTTCTGTGTACGTAGCATGTGGTTAGCCCTTAAGACTGACTAGCACGGAAATAGAGGAAATTTTTATTATAACAATTTTTAGATGTGGTTTGTAAATGTTCGTATCTAAATGTGTTAAGAATGACTCAGTCAAAAAACTATATATTAAAACATATTTGAACATGGTTTGCTTACCAACCGACATCATAATTGGAAATTCACTGTTAGACGAAAGTGCAAATCAAAATTTATAATGGATTTCAAATTTTTTTTTTTATTATTGAGTTGCTGTACATACATAAACATATACATATTTCTGAATTCGATCTAGTAGCTCTGTTTCTTGATTTACATATACATGCATTGGTTGAAGTACGCACAAATACATACATTTATACATACAATATTCTTTCCAACAGATTTTTAATTTAAAAAAGAAAAACTTGCTATATTTTGCATTTAATAATAAATTGTGCTTTTGTTTTTATTTGCAATTAAAATGCTACTGTAACTTTGTTATGTAAAGACTTTGTTAATATAAACTTTTATTTAAAGTAATAAAAACAATTATCATTCTTTTGTAAATGTGTGATGTACGTATTATCTATACATACATACATATATTTATTATTTAGTGCTAATTTGTCCTATTCTATTTTCTTGCGGTCGTATACATATGTATGTATGTATGTGCATTCATACGTATATCATTATGATTTTAATTTTTTTTTTTATTTTTTATATTTTTGTTGTATTTAAAAAGTTTCTTGAATGCATAAGTATGCATTGCATGTGTATGAACAAGAACATGCATACAGTCTCTCTTTTATAACACCCAGATTAGATGGTTACATGCTGACTGCTGGAAACTATAGCTTTGCTTGGGCATCTGGAGCCGGATCCGCAACTTTGAAGTTTGAAATGTTCACCAACTGGTAGTATGAATTATATTGAAAAAACTTACTTAGAAGCAAGTAAAAAGTTGAGCTTTCAGAATATATAGAAATGCGCGCAGCGAGCGCACAACCAAAGATGCATCCTAATTGCTGCTTATCTTTCATGCATGAAAAATACAATTCGCGTAAATTAAATTAAAAACGAGAGGAACGTGTATTTGAAAAAAGGTTTGATTACATCTCATCTGCCTCTAAAACAAATTATCTTCGCTCTACCTTCGACAATAACAATTTCAACTAGATCAGCTAATTACCCTCGAAATATCTATCAACACTGATAATTACCATTTTTAAAATATTGGAATCAAAGCAGTGGAAGCACAACATTTTTGTGCATATTTGCACGTCAGTTTTCTTTTATATATTTTTTTTTAATGCTGGGTATCCCATTAAGGGTTCTATACAAGTTCATACATGCATAAGTTGTTCCAAAGATGAAATAAACTTATACTGAAGTAATTCCAAACATTCAGTACAAAAATGTTCTTTTATTCATTTATTTTATCAATTCCGCTCAATTTTTTTTTTTTCATAATTTAAAAAAATGTTAAGGATTAAAGTGTTTTTAAAATATTGCATTTAAAAATTTTAGTATTTACTATTTTTTATCTATTGCAGATGATTCTTTGGATTAGGAAGTAACCGTCAGTGCTATACCCAATAGAGCTTTTTTTTTTATTTCCAAAAATTTATTTGTGTGTTTATAAGTATTTACATATGTAATAATATTAATTAAATTAATAATTATTATAAAAACTTTGTGTACTGCTTTAAAGTTTTCATTGTGCCGAATGAAATTTTCCGTTTCAGATAAAGTTTACTCGTAAATGCCGTAAGCATTGCAAAACTTTCTAGTAGCGATTTTAATTTTTATATCTTTCTTTAGCATATAAATTGGCTATTGGCACCGTGGTCCACGATGCGCTGGACAAGCTGTTGGGGACAAACTGAAAGATTGCATAGACTTTTAATAGATTTTTTAGTGAGTTTTAGTTGAAAATGTCGGTTAGGGCCTTTCTTTCATATTAAATTTAAGGAACAAAAATAATTTTATTTATATCTATAAAGGAAAAATATTATAAAATTGGTTTAGTTCCGACATTATTACCGAAAATTATTTCGAAATTACCGGTTGATTTAAACACTCAATTCTAAAACACATTAGAAAGTTCTTGAAGTAAAACATGGAAAATTGCGGAAAATGCGAAATGCTCAAAATTGGCTCGAAGCGGAGTTCGCAGGGTCCGCCAGTCGACTTTTTATTTTATATTTCTGTTTTTATAGGGAGAAAATATTTAAGTTGTTAAAAAACAATGAAATTGGAAATTGAATGAATGTATCATAAAAGTTATACATCTAATCAGATTTTAGATAGTTGTTTTAATTATTTTCCTAAACCAATAATTATAAGACTAGCTACAAATTTGATTGAAATAGCAAGAAAATGTCCACAATCAAAACATTTCGGTAAAAAGAGGTCTTTTTTTTAAAAAAAAAATATTTTTTTAGGGAAAACATGCAAATTCGAATGTTTTGTACCAGATTTGTTAGTTCACCTTTTATTTAGGGTTGCTAAAACAGTAATATTTTAGAGCTTTTTCTAAGCATACCTGCATGGTAATATTTTTTAATCGGGTAATGAGCTACTGCCCTCAAAGAATTAAGGTCACCTTATTTAAGAAAATGATGAATATATGTTTCAGTGAAACTGACAAATTGTTTTCTAGTTTGGATGTATGTACATATGTATCGTACCTGGCACAAAAATCTTTTTAACTGCAGACTTAATTTTACGTAAGCAAAATACGTGTGTTTTTAACAGGTTGCAAATTGCGATTACCTAGTTTAATTCGCTTTGAATCGGTTATGGGATCATATTGAATAGAACAACTGTTAAGTAGTAGAGTATATTCGAGTTTCATGATAACTTAACACTGAAACTTAAGGACAATAAATATTATTAAAATTGCAACAAATATCGCAATATTAACAACAGTTATACACATATGTGCAAAACTTAATGTTATTTTACTGTGATTTTAGAAATTTCTTGTTTATTTATAAAAAGTTAAAAAACATTAAGATATAATCGTATACAAATACAGAATAATACTTAATAAATTCAGCAATTTTCATACCAACTCTACTACTTAAAACCGATTCCGGACGAATTAAATTAGGTAATAGTCAAGGCGAATTCATTTGTGTTGTTATTCGCGATATTCATCGCATCTGGTATATGCTGCTGATCTGGCATCATGATACATTCAGTAGAAGTTCGCGCGTTTTTCTGTCACTTTTCTAAAAAAAAAATATTTTACTTGATGGTCCTCATTTGTTTTTGTCACAAATAAATTCCAACAAATAAGTGTTAATTTAATTATTATTATTTACTTTCAAACCGTAGAAATATAAAGTTTTAAATGGATTTGCGAAAAAATCGCAGTCCACGGGTTTGTACGCGTAAAACAAACATTGTCCAAGATGATATTGTTACAAATGCACAGAAGTCTACCACGAAGAAATTACGTCAAGCACGATTGCCATTTAAAGTCATTGATGTGGACTCCTCTCCAGTAACTTCCAAAACCATTACGACTCCAAATTCAACAGATAGGAGTAGAGATGCAGTTAAAGATACCCGTTCTAAGGATGGCAGAAAGCGAAAACTATCGTATGCTGAGGATGAGGATGAAGGTAATACTGTTACGAAGGTAGATCATTCAGGTGCCAAAAAAAAGAAATTTGCTGCTAGTAAAAGTGATACAGTAACTGAAGTTATTTCACTTTTTGACGAAGAACAGGATGTGGATGTCGATGCAGCAGAAGAAATTGTGAAATCAAGTGTTGACATCGACGGAGAAAGTGATATCAATACACCATTACCATCTGATATGGATGAAAAGAAAAGTGCAGGTACACCTCCAACATCTAGTGCACAAAAGGGTAAAATTGGCAGTGCCATCAAACTAAAAATCAAGTTACCTTTCAGCGGTGGCAAAAAGAAACCTAGAAAATCAACTCGCAATGACTTGCCCAAAACAAAATCTGGAACCGAAGATTTCTTTAAGCAAGCGGCACAGGAATTATCAAGCGATGACCTTGATGATATTGCCGATCAACTAAATCCTAAAAAACGTAAAAAAATAAATAGTGTAAATAATGAAAATCAAACAACCAAAATAAAACCAACAATAAGTCACCAAGAGGTAATTATTTAATTTTAAGTTTTATTTATTTATTTTTTTATTTACTTACTTAATATTACAATTATATGAATATAATTATAATATGTGTAGAAAATTATTGTATTGCTATGATAATAATCCATATCGGTGGCAGTAAATTGTATATCTTCTACCGTACAATTTCGAATAGGCATATTTTTAAAATATATTAATTATTATATATTTTATATATTTTTTAATTGTAATGGCTTTCAACTTTATAAATTTAAAGACTTTGTTATAAATAGTTTTATTTGTAGTGGTGTTCAGTTAAAAAAATGTTAACGTTCTATGACGAAGCAACGGAATAATTTGGAAATTTTATTCGATATTTTTCCTATAAATTTAGTTATCGAATATTTCACCTTTCCGGAATATATTATTTGCGATATGAGTATTCTCCGAATTTATTTATTACTAATTGTTTTTTATTGATGTTTTCAAATTTTTGGCCGAAACCTGTGCGTTTTATTTGGCTGCATTAGTACTTCCCACATTCAATTTTTTTTTTTTTTGATTTTTTACTTAATTTTTTTTTTTTTGATTAAAAGCAAATAGAAGTTATTCACTTAGTCTCAGAAGAAGAAGGATCGGAGGCGGAGGAAGCCATTAAAACAGAGAAATCAACAAAGAGGCTTGATGGAGACATTAAGCTTACGAATGAATCTTGCAAAACAGTTGAAAAAATTGAAATTTCTGATTCTTCTAATGACTTTGAAAAAAATAGGAAACCGTTACAAGAAATTGTAATAAGTGACAACGACAATGAAGCGGATGATGAAACGGATAATCTAGCTGTAAAGCCTATTCAAGTAGGATCTGATAATATTGAGAGTGCAGAATCAAAAGATAGCAGCACGATACCATTGTTAAATGAGGGAAATCCGACATCAAAAAGTTTAACACCGAAACAGGTGAAACTTATGGAACAAAGGCGAAAAGCACGTGAGCAAAAGGAACGAATATTACAAGAGGAAAAAATGAAAAAACAGCGAGAAAAGGAAGAAAAGGAAATAGCAAAAAAGCGAGAACGGGAAGAAAGAGAAGAACTTAAAAGGAAAGAGCGCGAGGAAAAAGATGAACAGAAACGCAAAGAACGTGAAGAAAAAGAACGCAAACGATTAGCTGACATGGAAGCAAAGAATGAAGAGAAAAGAAAAAAGAACGAAGCTAAGGAAGAGGAGTTACGGAAAAGAGAAGAAGAGCGTAAGCGCAAGGAACAGGAAAAAGAGGAAGCGGAGTTAAAAAAGAAGAAAGCAGCTCAGGCTTTTACAAAATTTTTTGTGGCAAAAACTCCTACCAATGTGCACATTAAATATGAAGAAGACAACAGTAACGGAGACGGAGTTAAATCTTTAGCCTTTAGACCCTTCCAAATTAAGGGGGATATGACACTAGCACCAATAGTGCGCAAAAATTTAACAGTAGAAAAAAGGGAGCAGTTAGACGATTTACTAGGGTTCAGAAATAAGTCGAAGGTACAAAAATATGAAAATGAAATCGATGGAGCATTTGCAGCTAACCAATTATATTTAACCGAACTCCGTTCTGGTAAGATATTGCCAGGTAAATGGAGGCGATCTTCATTTGAAAGCAAAGATGATGTTATTCTGCTCGGTACAAAATATTGTTTATTTATTTTTGCAATATGTTTTCTATATATACTTTTTATTATTATTTCTTAGATGATGATTTGGAACGTGTTGGTCAAGCAATCGTGGAAGACACTCCTTCTTATATAAGAGAAGAAATGCGCGTAAAATTCTATAAATTTCACGATAATCGTAGACCACCGTACTACGGAACATGGCGTAAGAGATCGGTAGTGGTTAAACCTAGAAAACCTTTCGCACAGGACAAGGTATATACGTAAATTTAGTCATAACTATGCAAAAAAAAAAAAAAAAAAAATTTAAATTAACAAATAATTACCGATTTTAGAAATTTTTCGATTACGAAATAGACTCTGATGATGAATGGGAAGAGGAAGAACCGGGCGAATCTCTTGAAGATGACAGTGATGAGGATAGAGAAAAAGAATCAGACGATGATGATTATGAGGTAGACAATGAATGGTTCGTACCACATGGTCATTTAAGTGACGAAGAATTGCAAAATGAAGATGAATTAGGAATTGGCAATGAGAACACAAGGGAGGCTCAAAAAGCGAAGCTGCAATTATTACAACAAGAATTTGCTCAAGAAATGAAAAGAAAAACTGAAAAAATAAAACCCCGACTTATTGGTTGCATATGGGTTGATATAAATGGCAATCAACCATCGGAATGTGTAAAAATTTTATGGGATACGTTGGAGAAAAAAGCAATGATTTTTAACGTTCCACCACTAGTAGAGGAATCAGAAGTTGATCGATTATCTGAAGCTAATTCACCGTCAGTCGGATCAAATGGTACCGTAGAAAAAACAACAGACAAACTAAAACCAATTACTCTATCTAATGGCATGATAAAAGATTTAATACGGCTGGTACATGGAAATAATCATGCTAAGAATTTTTTAATAAATGAATACATCACATATGTTGGAAAAACTGAGGACTCTATTAAAAATGGTGGTCTGCGAAAACCTTTGAAATCAGTAGTACGTGACAAAATAGATGAAATAGCCGAATGGCAAGCAATTGATGCAAATGCTTCTTGTATAAAAGGAATTGAACAAACAAATGTTGAGAAAAAAGACACAAAGAAAAAAAAGGTGAAAAGAAGGTTATGCTGGGTGGTTAAACAAGAAATCTTGGAGAAAATGGATTTATTGTCTTTGGAATTAAAAAATTCATGGGAATATACGTTACCACACAAGACTGTAAAAGTTGAGATGGAGATAAAAAAAGATGAAGGGGCAGCAAAATCAACAAGCGATAAAAGCGTTTCAATATCCGCAGATAATGTTTCAAAGACAAGAAAATCTGTAAAATCCCAAGAAGCACAATGTGTAAATGAAAAAAGCAGAAAAGTAGAAAATACAAGCGTTTCGAACACATCATCCAAAGAAAAGAAGCGAGTACCTTTACTCATGTCTGTAGCGAGAGGTCAGCAGATATCTACAACAGCTAAAAATAACTTGATTAGTAATTTTTTACAACAAAGTAAAAAGGAAGTGAACAAGTTCCTTCAATAACATCAAGAAAAGGGTCAATCTTAATCACATAATATATAGAGACTAGATTAATGTTTTTCATTCTCTAAAATGAACTGAGTTTTTCACATCATTATCCATATACCGCAATAGTTATCATTTTGAATTTGTATAGCTTTCGTGAGCAGTTGTCTGTCTTCAGCATTGTAATGTGTGAGGAGGTGCTTAAATATCTTATAATTGTATGTCTATCTAATATTGTAAGTAATCATTATATATTCTTTTTTAATATATCATAATATAAGTTATCTTACAGATATTTTAAAAAGTTCATGTTTATAAAAAATTCCCATAGTTACACCCAAAAAAAAAATTTATATTGAAAAGGAAAAAGTATTGAGAAATATTTAACAATACAATTCCTCCTTAAATTAGCTTTAAGGTACCGGCCTTCCCAGAAAGCTGCGGCAACTTTCCCATCAATCTAGTAATTCCTTTAAAAAACGGACACTAGCAGTTACGGACGAATTTCCAAATAAAAACTATATTATCAGGCAGTAGATGACGCTCTCATAAGTCATTTAACTATTTAAATTAAAAATATAAAGAAAAGTTAGCGCAATTATTATCGAAAAAAAATTTCAAAAAATCTTTCAATATTAATACAGAGATTTCCAGAAAAATATATAAAATATATAAAAGATTGAAATAATTTATTTCAATTACCTCAAACTTTACTATCACGTGATAATTTACTTAAAACGGTCCAAGCGTCCAATAAGTGTACCGTCAAGTGAAACCCAAATATCATAAGTTGATAAAGAAAAGCAAAAAATGTCGAATATGGAATAAATACTGAAATGAAATTTTTATTTTCATTAACATGAATTATGGCGATATTTTATATTTTTCTCAAGAAAATTACATTTGTAGTTGTTGATATAATGCTATAAATTTAAGTTGTAACTTGTTTTTTTTTTTATATTAAACGATTAAAATTTGCAATGATGCTGAATCGTAATCAATACGAATGAAAATTTTTAATGTTTTGCGCTTTTGCATTTTAGCTGACGATATGAATATATGTACACAATCCATGTACGAATAAGTAATAACATATGTGCGTGATTTAATTGCTCGCCAAATGTACTTCCGACGGCTCCTCGTCTTCTATAATGTTTGCTTTGTCAGCCAGAGTGCTAAACCATTCAAATTGATTTAACCAGAAATGCATATTCTTTCCAAAAACGTAATATGGCAAAGGATTACAATTGTCTTCATCGCAAGGTTCTAATTTTGTTCCAATTTTTGTGATTGCAAAGTCGAATGCTAATATCGAATGTAATAAGTAGATGGAACCACAAATTAAAGCAGCCACACTTTGAGCTTTAGAGTATTTAAAAAATGGGTGTGGTTCTTGTGTAAGATCAACTTCTTTGCGATAATCTCCTTCTATTTCGCCTCTTAAATCACCAGATAGGTATAATAAATAAAAATTTTTCTCAGCATGATACATACTGTTAATGGATACAAGAATAAATGCTATCGCAGCAATTAAACTCAAGACACCCTCTCGGAGTGGTGACACCGTCTCCTCAAAGCATATGCTAAGACAACCACACATGGACATTAATGAGAAACCACCAAAAATTGCTACGTATACATAATGATCTTGAATAAAATCGATGTTTAGGAAACCGCGGGCGTGATATCCCAAACAGCACAAACCCAGTATAGATTCTATAATTTTATAAAAAAACCACACGCGTCTCATATTGAATAGTTTTTAATAAGTTATGTAAATGAAATTGTTTCCTATGTTTCCTAAAGCATTGCTTAAAACAGATAATACTTAATGTATACTCGTATATATAATACAATATATACTCATACATTCTAGTTATTGCATAATTAAATCCACCAAGTTTTATGGAATAATTTTTCAATTGCAGTTGTGGTGGGCCACTTCCGGTGCATGATTACCGGTTCTCTAATTCGATCAACAATAGCACTAAAGTGTGAATAAAACAAGGTGTTTCATATAGTTGTTTATGCCGTCAACAGGGCGATCTAAATAACTTTTTTATTCTAAAACTATGCAGCAAAATTTACGAAATATCTAAGTAGAGAAATTATTCAAAAAACCGCTAACGTGAGCAACTTAAAAATTATTTATTTACCAGGACAATAATGACTAAAAGATAGTTTAAATATTGAACATTTCATAAAATTGATTAGAATTTCAAATATCAATAAGCAATAAAAAATTATTTTTTTTTTATCTGCACAGCAGCCCAGAATTTCCGTAGGAATAATAAAACACTAGCAGGTGTTGACCAAGTTGATTTATTTTAATGCCCAAAATATTTAATACAGAGACATACATATTTATAAACCATTTTTTTTTTTTTTATTTTCCGAACAGTATCAAAAGGCGCGGAATCATTCATTCCGTACGTTTTAATTGCACTAAAAATAAAGAATGATGCTGCAGGCAATTCTAGAAATAAATTTATAAATTAACCCATTAAAGTACAATAATATACCGTGACAATATTAATTTGATTATCCTTCTGTTTTAAACAGAAGCATGATAAAATCGATCTCAACACATCATAGTCATATATGTACATATGTATATGTATGTACTCCCAAACATTACAAGTTAAGTTAAAGGAAAAAACGGAAACATACAAAGATTTTTCTCATACAAAGATCTCTCTAAGTAAAATATAAATCGATAAAATAATTTGTTAAGTTGGTGTGTACCTAATTAATTAGTAGTCATGTCCTTTTTTATCCTAATAAAATGTTTAAGAAAAAAATCTATTGCTATTCTATTAAAAAAATATTATTAATTATATCATCTTACTAAACTAATTTATAAAATTCCTTTTACAATTTAAGTATCCTTCATGATTGCCCTTTTGTTTTATTTACCAAGTTGTATTTTTAACTCTCTGTTGTATGCCTTTCCTTCTTTCAGCTTTTTCATCTTTTTAAATATTAATATTATTACGTATCATTTTTAATTTGATCTCTGTGAAACTGCTGCTGCAGAAGATTCTTATCTCGTCAGGGAAGCAAAAGCAATGGTTTAAAGTACGCCCGACAAAATATGGTGGCTGCTGACGGTGGCAAATCCTGATTGCGATAATACATATTGCATTCCTTTTCTGTTAGTTTATCAAACACTGCGGCATATTCACGATGAAACGTGGCCAAGTCCACATTAGAGCGACCGATAGCCGTTAGAGCCAAAAATAAGATATCTCGATAAATTGAATGCGCCCGATCAACACCACAATTCTTTAGCTTGTAGCGCTCGTTAGCCAGTTTCTTAACCGGCATTAGAAGATCATTGCATCGTATAGCTGAAATGATTTGTTGAATAACGCTGTAAAGAATTTAATAAGTTATTATTAATTTTTTTTTTATAATTTAACTTTTAAACTAAGACAAGTTCTATTACATATTTTTTAAATTATTTCTCGTCATTTTACTAACCGTTTGTAGGATATCAAAAAATTGCTAACAATTATCGCATAAAATTCAAAAATGTATGTATTGTAAAAGGAAATAATTTTATATTGTTTTGGAGCGCAATTAGGCGCTTTATTTTTATTGTTGCCTGTCTTTAAAAGTGCAGCTCTTGTCTGCTAAACGGCTAAATTCTTATTCCTTCTTAGATAGTTACTTACTTCTGCTTATAAATAATTTATGAAAATATAATTAGTTGTCTAGAGTTGAGTGACTTCCTAAAGTCACTCAAAAATAACTTAGTTAGCTAAATTATAGTTTTCATGGTCATGAGAAAGTATTGGATAACATAATTCCAAACAGACAAACAAACAATTTGGAATGTTTAACATTTGTAATGATGAATGTGAAATGTACTTAGCAAATTCATCAGTTTGTTTTGATTATGTGTATATGTGTGGTATTAATGTAGAGCACCAAACATAACAACAATTGTCCAGCAAATAAATTTTATCGTGCCGTCACATGTGTGAATGAAATTAATGTATCCGACATGTATTTAATGCAGGCAACTATGACTGTCGTGTTGTGCTACTTAGTGCAAGTCGTACAGACTGCTTATATCACACTACAGTATAATAATCGTAAGCTTAACAATTAAATTAAAAAAAACCATACAAAAGGGTCCATAGGGCAGCATTTCGCTGAGCGAACCTTTTCCTACGATGAATAACAACAATTAACAAATTCATAAAAGAAAATATAAAACTTTTATAGTTTCTTGTTTTCTACGATAGTAAAAAATAATTAAAATTATAATAGTTTTAGAAGTAAATTGGAACCATAAAGGTGGATCGGGGAACTCTTTTTGAGATTCGAAAAAAGCTTTTCTGTGAAATCACTGGGGATTTGAATGTAATTTTTCGTATTTCGTAGACGAAAATGTAAATTGTTATTTTTCTTTTTTAAACTATTTAATTTTTTTAATTCAATGTCGTAAGAACAGATTTAGCGCAAGTAAATCTTGAGAAACTATATAACACAAGTTTCGTGAATTCGCCTCAAACGAAAAAATTATAGTTTGAAGCAGTTTTCTTCAGTTTTTTTTTTTCAAAATTTTATTGAAATAAGATTTTGTTCACTTATAAAGTTGTTATCTTTTTACTACCGGCGGTAAAATTAAAACATTAATTAATTAAATTAATTAAAGCATTTTGAAATATTTAAATGACTGACAACAAGTGAGTCTTAGAACTTACTTTTTGTTTAGTTGAGCTTGATCTGTTAGTAAAGCCTTAAGTAGAGGACTTGTGGGATGAGTTTGTTTGTAAAGAATGTACATGGGCAAACCGGCCTCGCTATGCAATTGCAGATTATCCCACAGACACTGGATTTTAACGTATTTCATCTTACTCAGGGGATCATAGTTATTATCGTTCTAAAAAAACAAATTATTGCATAAATTTGAATCACTTGGAACGAACCATAAATGTATGTATATAGATTTATGTCACTTACAATGGTGGGTGAACAGAGATCGGGTAAATGCGTTTTACTTTCAATACGCTCCATTATCCATAACAAATTCCAAAAAATGATGGGATGTTCTTCCACAAAATTGGGGTTTATAAGAGACAAGTCTCCCTCTTGTGTTAGAATATTCTCGAGTTCTTTGCGCAACACCAATGGATTTAAATAAGGTATGGTGAGGTTTTCCATTTGCGATTTTCTATTCTCTTTTTTTGTATCATTAAAATTAAAACGTACACTGAGGAATGGTACAGTTAACTTATTGCATGCATGGCATGTGGTATTTAAATTTGAATCCTCTGCCGACCATCCGGACATGATTTCCTCATCATAAAGCAAAACGGAACAGTTATGGCATTGAGAGCAAGAAGTCATTTGTATCAGAACGCCATAATCACTTATATCGCACAGATTCTTTACAAATAAAAACACAGAAAAGCACATCAAGATAATTATACAACTTTGGGACATAAACGACACAATTCATCTTACATCTTGTGGTATGGCATAGAGATTTTCTGGTAAAGCTAATAAGGCTGAACTTAAATTCATTGTCGAAGTATTCTCTCCTAGAGGCACCAAATTGTTGTAACTCGACTTACGAGACTCACTTAAACGACTCCACGGATGCTCTAAGTCACTGGCGACACGCCTTATTTTAAAAGTGCCATCTTCATGAGCAACCATATCTTCTTCGGTGACACTATTATCGCTATAGCCTTGCATAGATAACGATGATTTGACTGGCGTCGTATTGGCCGATATGGCGCCTTTAATTTCATCAAATTTGCGCGTTATAGAAGTTGCTGCATGCTTAATACTACTTAAGCTTCCTTGAATAATTTCATTCGATTTTTTACCACTAAAATTTGGACTATAAAACAAAATATAAACCAAAAACAATGTTAAATATATAAATTTGTCTAAATCTCAAGGACAACTTTAAGTTTATTTATAGATTTATAAAGAAAAAACATCTTTTTATCACTTGTTATTTATAATTAATTTAGAAAAAAAAAAACATATAAACTTTTAATAAAAAACTCAAATTAAGTTTACAATCCAAAGATGTACATATAAAAAAGAATTTATATTTTTGAAGAACCATGAAGTTTTAGTTAGAAAAAATGATAAGTCAAATTAACTAAAAGCTAATAAAAAAAACTAAAAGCTATGTTTTATTAAAAAAAAAAAATTTGTTGTTTTTACAATAAAACAGAAAAAAATTAATTATAAAATTAAGTATTAAAGCTGGCAATATTAGTTAGACTAAAAATACAAATAAAATTGAAGAGCACATTAATCAATAATACTGTTGGAAAAACTGTACAATTCCATTTTAATATTTTATAATCTATTTTATTTTATGTGTTTTCTACCACCCCACCACCATTCACAATTCACAATTCACCATCCACCATCACCCTTTACTTTTAATAACAAAAATGAAAACGTTAACAGAAGCTATACGTGGCCAAACTTTAAGTTAAAGTTTTTAAATGGCCACAAATTGTTGTTAAAAATTCAACACTTACCTCATGTAGCTTATATTTTCTATAATATTGGTGGGCAATTTCAAGTCTTTCTTAAAGGACAAGCGTGCAGGTGAAAAACGTCTACGAAAACATTTTACAATGTTTGATTTAAAAAATAAGACAATTGTGAACAATACAACAAAGTTTTCTTTTAGAATAATAAATAAATTATCTTAAATTAAATAGCTGAATAATTTTAAAATAAAATAATGGTAACAAAGTGAATCTTACGAACTATATACATACATACGATACATATATAAATATAAAACGTTTGGAAAAGTATTATTAATATTATTAAAATTTATTAAATCTATATTTTATGGCATTAATTTGTCAAATGGCCTTTGAAGTTATTATTATGTATATTTACAAAGTATTATGACTGCTTCAGTTCGCTTGATGATTGACACACACCCCACACACCCACACACACACACATATATATAAAATTATTTTAAGATTTTTTTTTAATTATTGAAAATAGAAAAAATTTCCACCCCACGGACCACAATTCGTGTTGAACGTTATTTCAAAGTTTTGTTTTTCTTTCTTTTTTTATCTTTAAATTACATTCATTATGTATCACAGATGCCCTGTAATATAATCTTTACAATTTCTGGCTTGGCGGTCCGAGAATAATATTAATACAAGCGCGAATTGATTTGAAAGCAGTGGTACAGAAGAAGAGTGATGTGTGCGGTTTTACCCACCTAAATAATGTCCAATACCCACATGAAAAATCTGCCTTAATGACTATTATCATTCTCCTATTCACAGAAGCGTTTTCCTACGCTTTTGCCTCTGGCGCTGAACTTCTCTTTGTAGGACACATTTGTATGACGTTTCATGGGGCGAAGAACTTTATAAAAAGAAAAATGCAACTATAGCACAACTACTTTTGGACACAAGCACGCACATGTGGCACTGAGTAAAATCGTACAACACTTACTAATTCCCCATTTCGCAAAATTAAAAGAAAATTGCTAAAACTAAAAACTAATAAGTATTTGATGCTTTACCTGCTGTGCTGCGAAGTTCATAAATATCTGTACGATTTACTAAACTCTAAATCTACAATTCTAGCCTTATTTGAAAAAAAAAACCAATAATAGAATAATATATTAAAGCTTCTTATAACAACGTTGAAAGCACATAATTTTGCAAATTCATTTAAATATTCCTATTTATTAAAGAATTTCATGATAATGAAATAATTTTTGTAAATTGTGTAGTTTCTCCACAGCTCGCAACAGCAGAATATGTGTATTCGCCAAAAAGGTTGCATTTATTAATTTGAAAAACACAGCGACCGAAATGATCATTAGCAATTACGAATAAAAAATAAATAATTAAATAAAACAAATTTAATGTAAAAGGATACGTAAACTGTGTATGTAAAGCGTTACTTTTATGAAATTAATAAGAGAAAATAAAAAAAAAAGAATTATTTTTTTTTGTTACTGGTCTCTCAAATTGCATTTTTGTATAGACATTTTTTCAGAATTACTTATAATAAATACAAACATACTTTTCCAATGACTTTGTATTTGTAAACTCACCCAAAGTTCAATTTAAGCGATGATCCTAAATTAGCCAAACTTGAGGCTACACTTGAGCCCGGCATTGTTTCTGACCGTTGCATGTTTTTATTCAGTTGGGTGGATTCATCAAATGTGGCACTGCGTTGTCCTTTAAACAGTATAGGTTTGTCGCTGTACAAAGAGTTGTTATTAACGGTAGAGGAGACACCAACAGACCGTTCATTTGCTAGCACAACAGCTGGAACCTCTTCTTCATTTAACGCTCCTAAAGGATCATTTTGAGTAACTGGCGTTCTTGGCGAAATTCTAGAACGTAAATTTCAAGTAATTAGTGAAATAGATTTTATTCATTTTGTTTCTCTCAATCAGCATACTTAGTCGGACTTTGAACTTCTCTGGACAACGGATGTTCATCATCTTCGTCGTCTTCGGTTTCGTGTACATTTTCATCGTTCAATTCTTCTTGAGAACTTTCCAAGTCATTGAAATGATTCCTATTTGGTAAGTCTTCATCATACTCATCGTCAAGATTTAAAATTTTTTTCTTATTCATTTCAGTTAGAGTTTGTTGTCTTTGCAATTTATTCACGAGTTCGGCGTCGCCTCCAAAACTTTCGCGATTCGAAAGCTGACTTTTTGTTAAGTCATTCGTTGTTGGCTGTGGACTTGCTGACGGTACATTAGGCGCTATAATATCAGAAGATATTTTCGAATCGCCAGAAATTAATAGGCCAGCACTTGAAATAACATCATCTGTAGCATCCTGAGATCCAATTGATTGCCTTACAATGCTACCTAATTTTGTGCGCAACTTATCAAAAGCCGAAAAATCCAAAATATTTACTCCATATCCATCACCTGCAGGACCTCCTGTTAGCTGTGAAGAATTACATGATTCCAAACTGGTACGTGAAGTTCCATCTACGGTTTCTAAAGTACTTAAATTATTGTCATACGAAGCTGATAATGGCTTCTTTGAAGCTCTTATTTTGCCAGCTTTTTTAAAGTGAGCAGCACCTAATACAACATTTTTAATACGATTCCATCGTAATTGGCTTAACGTGGTGCTATCACTTGGCCATTCCGACTCCAAGACACAACGGTTATAAAAGCCATATGTTAAAGCATTTGGTTGAACGCCTGATCTTTTCATAAGATAATGCAAGCGTACAGCCAATACAGGCATATTATATGTTCCGCATAATTGCATCATAATACGATAACAAAATTCATCACAAGTAATTTTTATTTTACTAGCCTTAACCAGCATGTCATACGCCGCCCTTAGAATATCATGTTCTTTACCAGCTTTGCGGGTATCCAAGACCATGGACGGTAAAATTAAGAAATACAAAGAATAGCAAGTGGCTAATAAGTACTTTGACCACTGCTCCGGACGGTTTTGACAGCGCCTAGCCATTTTTTGAGACAATTTTATTTCATGTTTTGTACGACGAGCAATTGGTGAGCCCGGTGCCAAGGCACCATTTATTTGTTGTTGTATTAAACTCGATATGGCGGTCTTTTTTGATGACTTTAAAAGACTAGGAGTCAAAGTAAAATTCACGTAATTGTAAACATTTTCGGGCGAATTTTGATCTGATAAAATAGATTTGAAGAATCAAAAAGTAAATCCAGAAATAGTAGAAAAAATTACCTTTTGTGGGCCCAACACTATCAGGTGGAAATATATATTTAGTTCGTTCACTATTCTGGCCACTTTCCCAATCAACTAAACGAACGTCGGACGGTGTCTCATCATAAGATGCTACCTTTTCGGCGCACTCATCGAAAAATGTTAAGCCGTGATCGCCATCGGATACAAATGACCGCTCCTCAATGAAACGTATAAACATTTGTGTTTTCATTAGCAATTCAAAAAACCTCTGATAAGCCTATAAATAAAATAATGTAACTAAGAGAAGTGAAACGAAAAACTGGAGATTATTGAACTTTACCTTATCCCGAGAACGGAGAAAAGCTTTCAGTTGAAATAAGGCACTGGGGTCGGTGGCCCCAACTGAAGGGGCTTTTGAAATAGGTACCAAATAATCACGATAGCCACGTAAAATTGAGGCCATAAATAATAAAAATGCCTCTTGTATACGTTGTTCTAAGTGGAGCTAAAGCAATAAGAAACAATACAGAAAGATCATAAATAAAAAAATGTAAGCTGAAAATTACCTCACGTTTCCTTTTTCGCAAATCTCTGTCTAAACTATTACTACAGTCAATATTCATTGGCTTTACTTGTTCCAACTCTGAAAGAGTTTGCCTCAAAATACGTGCTGCTCTTTTCGGCAACAATTTTACAAGTAAGTGTTTTTGATTTTCGCAAAGCTGAAAATAAATTCACTTCATAAAGAGTGACGTTTATTTAAAAAAATAAAAAATACATACACTTATGGTGTTTGTATCCAAATCTATACACGTAACATCCAAGGGAGGTTCATACAAATCGAAAAACCTGGAATCGACACCAATTAGAAATGGAAGAGGAGCGTGTAAGACTTCTGCAAGTCCCAGTGGGCATAGAGGAATGTACGGGCATTGCCATTTAAAGGGAAATAATAATGACACTATTGCTTCAGCTACGGCAGTTAACGTTGCAGGCCTATTTCAAAATTACGCGTAAGATTAACAAGCAAAAACTAAATATTTAATATGCTTCATTTAATATTACCTTAACGAATGTATGAGAATTTTTTGTTCTGCTAACGCCAAAAGTAAAACATGTAAACAATTTTCTGTGCCCAAATTTTGCAAAAGCATATGAAATCCTGCACCACTGCGTGGTAATGGAGAATCCTCGGGTTGAGTTACCAAAATACGATCATTTGATTCACTTGACAGCTGTACCAAATATATTTAATTAGACTGTTAAATATTGAGTTGATAGCATTAATTTGACCGTTTTACCTCTAAATGTATGCTGGGAGCTGGAAATGGCACTTCATCCAGCAGTTGTGTTATATAACGTTCAATAGGTATTGGCAAATTAACACCATGTACCGCCAAATGCTTAATAGAAAATAAAGTGTATGTCAAAAAATATTTTTTAACAAAATATATTATTTTACTTACATGTAAATATTTAAGCCACTTATCGAATGTATCCCCAAAAGGATAATGCGACAATAAACAAATTGCTTTTATAATATGCAATGAATGATTTTGCGCAAATTCCTCGTTCCAACCGAGCATTTCACACTGCTGTTCCGTTAGTTGCGACTCACTAAAATATACTATTCAGTTATTTTTCATTTTCCTAAATAAAACGTCTTACTCAAAGTTTTCATAAAACGTTAAGGCAGAGCCATAGACCTTGTAAGCGCCGTCATTTACGGTAAGAATAAATGTACTGAACACAGGAGCAGTAGGCCTACGTTTCTTATTTTTAGCTACATGCGGCCAAGCTTCCAACGAAGCACCCATCGGTAAACAAAACAACGGCACACTAGGACATAAAGTTAATGGGAAATCATTATGATCAACTGTTGGATAGCGTAATAAAATTTCTGGCTGGTAACTGATGTGTTTTGGACGGTACATAGACTTTTTGTAGCATAAATAAACATCGCTACCGGTGAAGGCTTTATTCAAAGACTTATATATTAAACAAAAGGCATGTGGTGGTTTTTCTCCTTTACTGCTTATAATCACACAAAGATCAGTGACTACCAATTCGTTGCAGGGCATGTCAGGTTGTGCACGACGGTAAGTTAAAAATGTTTTAGCAGCAGAGTTGTTAACATTAGCAACACGTCCTCCAGGTGTTTCAGCCACAATTTCAGCATCAGACATAATGCGTTCATGGCCTTCGTACAATACGCCTAAAAACCAGTTTTTTTTTTTTTTGGAAAATATGCTTAAATATAAGCTTATGTACATATATCGAATAATAATATTAGTAATAATTACCAATGTCAACCAATGGCGGACGATCTTTTCCCCGTCTGTAATATATATAGCATTCCGTTGATCTTAAAGAACCAAAATTTAAATTTGCAGGTAGTCCAGTAGGCGTATTTTCCAATACAGTATAGTCATCTGGTATGTCTTCACCCAACAGAGGAAAAAATACCCCAATATCTGTTATAGGATCAATAGAGTTGGCAGCTCTTAAATGGCTGGAATCTTTAAAATTACTTTCTTTCAGCAATTTTGGTTTTTCTGGCATACCCGCCACAACAAAATAATCGGCAATACGTTTCTCTTCCATGGCAACTATTAAAAGACAGAAACATACATACACATTACTTTTTCACTTTTAAAAAACTTATTGCCTGTTTGTTATATTTAAAGTGGTGTCCTTGACAATCAATAACAAGTGAACTAAAAGTAATAAAAACCTTTTTCAGATGGAAACCAAGGGGGCACATGGAAACGCTTATGCTACAAAACAAGTTCTACTTGTTTATGTTGGCTGTAATAAAACCACAAACAGACAAACAAAGCCAATTTGCTGATGAATCAGCCCTCGATTAAAATAATTATTTAGCTTAACCTTCAAAAAGTCTAGCGGATTTTTTACTGTTGACAGGATTGCCAAAATTTGTCTCATTTAATTACTTTTTATACAATATTCAATTGTATATTTATTAGCAGAATTTTATACTGCTACAGTTTGTGGGAGCTAAACATCATCCATTCCATTTGTATATTTTAATTTTGTTTTCTTTGTCTTTAATATGTTGGTATTATTAAATGCTCCTCCCTTCTGAAGAGAACAATAATTTCCACAATTCACAACGCAAATTTTTACATCACCGACTTTACTTTAAATAGTATGTGATAAATTTTCCGTTTTTATTTGATAAGGAATATCCGATTCGTCATTTATTTATAATATAAGTAATATTTAACAATACGTTTTAGTCTCACTTTTTTTACTTCATTTCCGTAGGAATTTATTAGAAACTAACTTGAGATATTTTGCATGTCAAAGTCGTAGTAAAATGAAACGTCGGCAAATTGACAACTATAGATGACAATTTCTAATTTTCCGCCGGCAAATATGACTTTTATGGCTTGTCGGTCATTTGTCTGGCATTGTTCTAGGCAACAGCTGATTGCATACAAATGTCTAATTGTATAGAATTTTTTTTTAAGTTATTTTACAATCTTTCCATTTGGTAAAAGCAAATTTGATATATAAATTAATACTTAATGTTTAAATTAAAATCCATCACTAATTAAGGAGACTTGTATGTTCCGTTATTGAGGTACTAAAGTCGCTCGTTAGATGGCGATTATCAAATTAAAAATATTTGAGCCCGAATGTATAGAGTATCTATTTATGAATTAAACTTATTATAACAACTTACTACGCCTCAAGGTGTTAAATTACTTGTTTTTCGTATTCTAATTTTTAACATTATACTTATTTATGACATTATCGCCAACAATTTTTTAATAATAAGGTATAACAAAATACATTTGAAGCACATATCGTCGGCAAAAGTTTAGATGTTCAACTTGCAAGTGTTGAAAAAGCGTGGGCATCAAGAGTTCAACAAATTTCTTATCTTACATTTTTATTAATAATTTTAATGCATACTCGTTTTGCTTTTTATGTGATTAAGCTTGTCTAGATGTCCGTTTTTCGTTGGCTCTTTAAAACCAAATCATATAACAGCATAACAAATAATAATTTAATATTTTCCTGAAATTTCGGCAAGAAAATAATGAAAATAAAAAAACAATTTTTAATAATAAATTATATTAAGTGAATATAATTATATATTATAATTATATTATAATATATTATATAATATATATAATATATTTTTTTTGCAAGGCCCAAACCATAATTAGTTAGTTATTTTTACAAAAGGGGTTGTTGCTCAATGTTGATGGTAAACTAAATATTGTTAATGTTAATAAAAAAAAATTCATTTTTATTATAAATTTTATTTGAAAGTTCTAGATAAATTGTTTATTGTAAGACGAACTGATATCAGGTAAACTAATGCAAGAACCTGATGGCGTTTTTAATTGTTCTCTTTAGGTTGTTTGAAATTTTGATTATATACAAATTCTTTTTTTTTTTTAAATTTCAACTTATTATAAGCCTAAGTTTATTGAGGTAAAGATCAATATAAAAAAATAATACAAATTTTATTGATAGGAATAAACTAATAAATTTTAATTAGTTGAAACATTAAATCAATAAATTAATGTTGGAGCTAAAAACTAAAGTAAAAAATCGGTTACAAATAATTTACATACTAGATATTAAAAAGCATTTATTGTAAATAAGCTTAGAACTTGAACATCTATGACCATACACACATACGTTAATGTAAAATTGAGTTTAGGCTTTCGGTGGCATGAAGTAAGGTGTACTGGAAGATAAATGAACCGGATTTTGCATGTGGCTAGATTGATTCAAAGTCACCCTCTTTGGTATGCGGATATGATACCCGTTAATACTAAATTGAGGCTGTACAGTTGATGCCGGCAAAAGTGGAACTTCTGTTCGTATATTATTCCGTAACATGTTTGGTGTAATAATAGTATCACTGTAAGTCATTTGCGGGCTATGTGCTACCCTAGATGTATTGATTGAATTCAAAGAATTTAAAATATAAATTGGCGGGGGGTTTGTAGCAGTTGGACCTAAATTGTAATGATGATACGAAATTGGGTGGACGACAGAAGGTGACGATATCGATGATGTAAAATTTATTTGTTGAATGCTTGCATTTGTTTGAGGAAAATGTGACTGCAATAGTGGTGAGTGCATCGAAGAAGTTTTGATAGATGGATCAATTAGTTTGCTTAGCGAAGCGCACTTAAGTTGCGGCGTTTCACAATGACTACTTTGCTTTTGTCTTAGAGATTTTGTAATTTCGATGTCATTATCTTCAATTAAAATAATATCATTAGTGTCCTCAGTAGGCTCACTTTTAATGTGGGAAACACAATTCGTTCTCGATATTCTTATTTCAAAGTCAATCAGCGATATTAAATTCAAATCGTCCTGACCTGCCAATTCGCAACTTATTTTGAAGTTACTTGAGTTATGAAACTGTTCAAAATGTGGTCTCACTTCCTTCAGTGAGTCAAATGAAAAATTGCTGCATTTTAGGCAACCATAATTTAGCGACAACTTATGATAGTGTTTTAAATGTAAACTGAAGACATCACTCTCCATATTCCGTTCGGAGCAGCAGAAGCAATGTTTCATTGTAGAAAATGACAGGTAATTATCGGCAAATATTATATATATTTTGAAATACATTTGTTCGCCAGTTCTGAACAGATGTACCACAGGTACATCTCGTGCTGAATGTTGCTTTTCTATATGGATGAACATTTTCGACCTACTTGGAGTGATGGCTGAACAGGCTGAACAAATGAAAATATATTCATTGTGCAGTTTAATATGTTTAAAGAGCTCATCTAAATTCTTACATTTTTCTACTTGGTAATCACATTTGGAACACTTAAACTGTGTGCCACTGATAGTATGTGAAGTGTTCAAGTGGTGATAAAGGTGATCCTCTCTAGTAGCACGAAAGTCGCAATCTTTAACTAAACAACGTAAAGCAATTTTACGTGTTGCAAACATTTTTAAATAATCATCTACCCATGATGTATTGCGTAGAACTGGCCATTGCTTTCTCAACTTCTTATTCTCGTTATTCTTAAATTCATCGAAACGTTTTTGCAAGATATGCATGAGTTCAGCAATAAAGGTTTCTCTTTCATTGAATAAATCTTTTTGTATCATTACAAAATAAGAATAACTAATATTGAAGTATATTTTTTCAAAACGCATTTCATTAAACTCTGCATGCTTCTCGGTAGCATGATTTCTGGCCGAAATTTCAGTCGCACATGTAGTTGAACAGTAGAAGCAGATAAACGTATGGCGGCGATGTTCGCCAAAATGTAATGAAAATTGTTCTAAAGGTAGCAACGTAGCTGATGGGCAGTGCGGGCATTTACATTCGAAACTTACATGTCGAACTTTCATGTGTCTAAGCCACAATTCCACATTAGAAAAGAAACCACCGCATTCTTCTTCGGGGCAGCGGTAAAGACAATCTGGTGATTGCCCAGTATGTGCGGTTAGCTTTTGCAACCGGACTTTAACAATTTCTTCATTCATTTGCAGTACCTCCACGCAAGATGGTTTAACATCCACAACCATTCCTTCGCTACTGTCAGTCCGTGCGGGCAATGTAACATCAGTCCATTTCACTGATTCAGTTATGTCAATAACATTGGAAGTGCTTGGAGTATCCTAAAAATCATTTTAAATTGCAATTAAAAACAAAGTTTGATTTTTTCAAACAATTTACATATTTTTTCTACTACGGGTTAAGTTTTGGTATATACCATTATTTCGTTTCGTGTTTAAACCAAACTCATCAATCAGCCAATTCCTTAAATGCCATCCCTAGACAAAAGCGAAAGTGCCATAGCTTTACCGCTGAAATGCCATACCAAAACAAAATCGGCAACGTTATGTGGAAAGGATAAATACCGGGTTATCAAAGAAATTAATATAGCGAATCGGATTATTTAAAAATGTTCAATAGAGGTAAAAATAGTTTTTTTTTTAATATCAAAAAAAGAGATACAATTTCATTTTTTTAGTGCAAGCATGGATTCCGATAAACTAGTTCTATAATTTCTTCGCATATATTCTAAATTAACAAGACAAAATAAAACAAAAAATATAATATCTATGTATATATATTTTATTTATGAAAATCAATATACATATTTACTCACCTTCATTTTTTAATTTCAAATATAGTTTTTCTTGTTTTTTATTTTATTTTTTGTGTATAACTTCTTCACCTAACTTTACTAAAAACGCTCTGTCGAAATCGGATTTCCAATTTTAAAGCTTTACCGTTGAGGTTCCGCTTCGTTGTTTCGGTATGCTCTCCATACAAAATGTATGGACATGAGAATTTTTGACAGCTAAAAAACGCTTGCTGGTTTTTTTTAGAGATGGCATTAAGAAAGCAGTATTGAAAAATTAGGACTGAGAAAAAAACTTTTTCAAAACTGTCTGTATAAAGGACGTGACCTTTCAATTTTGTAAATGGAACCACAGAATATTTTAAATGAATGCATTTACTAATTGATTTTTTCAATTTACCTCATTACAGCAGCTCATTTGCATGTTGTGATCATAAATAAGCGGCTGTTCTCCCGGGTGCATAGTGGCGACGTGATTAACAATTTCATTTTTGCTATCGGTCATATTCTTGCAATATATGCAAGAATATATGCTTAAGCCATTGACGTCATGCACATTGTGAACCTTTTCCATATGTGTTATGAAAATATGTGTATAATAGAATCCAACATTGCAAACTGAAAGAAATTTATAATACAAAACTTGGCATAAATAATTCTAAAATAATGTAATTAATTGCGATCTATATGTAATAATTTATATATATTACATATATATAATGTTATATTCATGCATGGGCAACACAAATTGACAACATGTGAACAGCAGATGAAGCTTAAGATTCATCTAATAAATTTTTCTTGCTGCATCACAGTCCAATAATCAAAAAATTGCAATACAATCTGCTACAAATTCGTCTTGCATATCCACATATGAATGTACAGTCGCTCCCAGTTAAACTCGGACATTATTGAAAAATAAATTTATTTGTAAAATTGTGTTGAACAAAATTTTAACTGTGCACTTATTTAACTATTCAATTTATATGAAAAAATTATAGCTCATTTACATTAGATAAAATAAAAAAATTAAAAATGCTTCAATTGGTATAAAAAATGGCACAAGCCAAACTTGGACCAACAGCTTTAACAATTCTTACTTTTATATTTTCGTTTGAAACCATTAAAAACTTTTGGATGGTAAACTCAGTTAGAATCTTATCTTGCTTTTCTGAAATTATATTTCTAGCAGCAATATAACATTTCTATGGGATTTATGTAAATATATCATAAATCCACGATTATAATAGATTCCGATAGTCGTTCTGCTGATAGTTCTTTAACTTTTGCAATCGCCAAAATTGTATAAATAAATTTTTTTAAATAAATCCATATGCACGCATAGGTACATACATATGTATTTAAGTAGGTACTTACTTTTGCATGGAATATTGGTAATACATTCTACAATTTGCCTTTTCAAATCACGGCTCTCGTTGATCTTCGAAAAGTCCACAGAACATTTATAAATATTGCAGGGTTTACTGTGTTGTAGTTTTTGATGAATGTGGACATTAAAGGCAGTAGAGCTACGATAACAACACTCGGAACACTGAAAGTACAAATGGGCGTGCTGAGTACGTACATGTTCAACCAACTGTTCAGGAGTATTTAGTATTCCCTCTGTAATGACACAGTATGGGCATTGTAGATATTCACTGGATCTTAAGTCATATGTGGAATGTTCGTTTAAATGTTTTACCAGTTCTACGCCTTGGTCTGTAGAATAATAGCAATCATCTATCATGCATTTATACAATCCCAAATAGCTGACATTTGGCGGATAGCAGCGATATTTTTCGTACATTGAATCGTTTCTTCTGGGCGGGGTAATTTGCGATTCTTCTGTTATCGAATGATTTGAATTCGTTGAGAATGTACTTATATTTTCGGCAATATTCGTTGTCTCCGCTTTTATCATTATTGGTAAATGCCTTCGTTCTGGGTAGAAAACATTTTCGCCACTATGTATCACGGTCATTGGTTGTACAATATTTGCACTCGGATGTACAACGCGATTTTGTTGCAACTTCTCTTCCAACGAATATTTTTCTTCATTTAAATTATCATCTTCCAAGCAAGGTTCATTACTAACCTGAACATCATCATCATCTACTTTAAAATGTATTTTCTCATTTAACACATTTGTTTCTAATTCAGTTACTCCTCCAGAAGGATGAACAACACCCTCATTATCATTTCCTTTTTGCTCCACCGCTTTCAGTATTGGTGATAATGCTGGTGAAGGCGATTTACAAGTTTGATTTACATCGGGTCCATCACTCATAGCTGCCAATATACATTTCCGTACATTAGCCGAATTGCTCATGGAATAATGGTGATGTTCTCTCAAATGCTTTAAAACGTTGGCTTCGTTTAATTGAACGAAATTGCAAATGGTGCAATAGTGAATATATATACATTGTGTTTCCGGGGGATAGCGATACATGATTTGTATTGTGGAATGACGGCATGCTTTCGAATGTAGAAGATGAGATTGGATATCCGGTTTATATGGCTTGCTGAGGCGACAATGTGAACATTGGAATGCATATTCACCGGTATGTGCAGCATAATGATTGTATAGATTGATGAAGCTATCGCAAATGTTTTCCTTGCATAAAGGGCACAGCACTTCATACCGATCAATCCTACTATTTTTATGTCTTGGTTGTAACTTCGCGAATGGTGGGTTTGTTGCAAGTTCTTCCAGTTCTGTCCAATCTAATCTCGACACATATGACTCCGTTTTGTGCCTACCTATATAATGATTTGTTAGGTCAGATGGCTTTGAACGGCAAAGAACACAGAAAAGAGTGTTACGTTCTGTCATTTGGCAATCATTATTATACTTTTTAAGTTTTGCCGTTTTTAGGGCAGGTTCTTTTGAGCATTTTACTTTCTCGCTACTTTTCTTCAATATAGTTATCTTCCTCATAGGAGTTTCTGCAGGTTTGTTTTCTTCTAACCGTTTTATATGTTTTCTAATAAAGTTATTGCTCATGCGACGTAATACAACAATCGGTGTTTTCGTTAATTTGCCATTTATGGTTTTAATCTTGTTCTCATTTACTGAGGATAGTTTGTCCAGAGATCCATCATCGTTATCAATGATACGAAAAACTTTTGCGCTGTTTTTCTCATCAATTTTTTTTCTTATTTTTGTTGCTTGGCATAGGGAATTAGGTGGCATAATTTCGGTAGAAGTATTTAGAGGTACATTTTTAAAATGTCGCTGGGAGTTATTCTGTGAAATAAATTCAGAATCTGAAATATCAGGTGATGAATTGCTCAATCCCTCTGATATCGGAGAAAGAGCACGTATGGTACTTCTTCGCCGTTGGCCAATTGGCTTAGGTATAAGCTCTGATTCCGTTGTGTGCGCAGGATTTGTATTATTTAACTTTATTTTTTCAGTAGAAGACTCTCCAAAAAAATCATGTATTTTATCAAAACCTTTAACAGTGCATTTTAATTCTTTATAAATACGACTAAGTTTTTGATCTGAAATTTTCTTATTGTTTTTTATAGAATTTCCGCCTTTTTTCTTTTTTGATTTCTTATTATTCTTTTTTACATGTTTTCTACAATATGCCTCCTCCATATCATTTCCTTTCTGACCGGCTAACATCGATTCAATGTTTTTAACTACGTGCTGTTCTATTCCTATGTTATCCTTATTATTTGTATTGGGAGTCGTGTCTGAAGGTTGTTGCAGATTCCACAAAGCTTCCAATTGTTCTTTACAAGGATCGAGAGTGCTCAATAATTTAGCACGTATGTCGTCATCTTGCTCCATTTGACATGTAACTTTAGTTGTAGGTTGTTCTGTTGCTTGTTGCAACATTTTTAACTTTTCTATCGATTTTAGTTGATCTGCTTCTTGTCTTCCCACATCTGGTTTTTCTTTTTCCCTGTATTCTTTTGCATCCTGTTTTTCCATTTCCGTATTTTCTTTAGCTTTGAATCCCTCTTCTCTATGCCTTTGGATTACGGTTTCTGTTTTTTCTTTGGCTTCATTTTCTTGTGTTCTTTGCGTTTCCATTTGTAACCTTTTCTCAAGTAGCCTTCGTTTATACTCTCCGTAAGTTATAGGAGATTTTGAAGTTTTCGGACAACGAATAACTATCTGTTTTTCTGAATTTTCTAATGTAATTAGTTGCTGTGGTTGGTGTTGCTGTTGGGTTATAGATTGGTACTGACATATTTTCCTAATATTATTTTCAACTTCGGCAGGAAGAATGTTACATGTAAACAATGGTGAGTTTTGGATAATTTGTAACTGTTTCTTTATTCGAGGATCATTCAAATTAATTTTTTGTGCAGGAAGTCTGGTCCTGGCGTTTGCAGAGCATTGTATTGGTAATGTGGGAAATGTAACCGTAGGTGATTTAGAGGCTGGGGATGTCTTAGATGATAATTCTTTATCAAAATCATTTGTATCAGAAATGTCTTCTAGAAGTTTGGCCATTTCTTCTAGGCTTAATGTGGGAGTGTTCGAGGTATTATCTTTTATATTTACACATGCTGGATTATCGTTCTTGTGTTCATTAGGTAAACTCGTATTGGAATTTTTGCATACGTTTGCCGACTCGCTCATTAAATTACATATATCCGGCAATGCTGACTCTACAGAATTGCACAAGAGTTCAATTCTTTTATTTATGGTGTTACTACCACTGCTATTGAATTCTATGTTTTCAACAATTTTGCCTGTCTCCGCTAAAGTTGTTTCAACATTTTTTTCACTACCTATTTCTTTTGATATATCTTGATTGGAGGTTGAAGCCCAAACCTCGTTATCACTGTCTGAATCCAAAGATATAACGTCACATGGCTTGTTAATATTAAACTTAATTTTATGACTTTTTGATAAATTCTCTACTATGACTTCATCTTCAAAATCAGCACGCCTTTTAAATAACTTGCGTGTGTTATATATAACTTCGTCATCCTTAGTTGTATCATCGATGCAACTTTTCTTGTTATATGTGTAGATATGCTGTTCATTATCTGCATTGCTTACTTTCCTCTCCTTTTCACTTAATTTATTAATTTGTTTGAAAATATCTTGGAGTGTTGCATCGCCCACATTCCCTTCATCAGTGAAATCTTCATTCATACTTGACTTGTCTAATGCCCCCTTTAATATCTTGTGTTCCGTTTGGCCAACATAATCAACACCGATAAATTCTAAATCATCATCACCTAAATAAAAGAAAAATTTAATTATATATTTATATGTAGTTATTATATTCATATATTACCTCCTATTTCTTTATTGAAACACTTTTGTTTTGTGTTCGGTTGCGTACTCCTTTCTTCGCATTGCTTTGAGGTATTTTTATTCACTTCATCCTCATCATCCGAGCACAAATCAACAAACTGTTTCAACACTACTGGCGCAAATATATTTGAAATATGTTGCGGTATTTGCTAAATAATATATTAATTAATGTTAAGAAAAAAAAATCATAATATATTATATAAAATCTTATATAAAAATATTATTTTCTGTAATAAATTTCGAATATACTCATATGTATATTTTTAAGTTTTTTATTGAATGTATTTATAACTTATCGATTATTTTTTCTTTAATTTTTATACAGCAGATCATTTTAGTTTAAAAGAATACTTGCAAACAGCTTTATTTACCTAATACCTCAGATAACGACTTTCTGGTATTATCACACAATTTTAAGCCAATATTAAGTTTCTTTTTTATAAATTTATTAAATATTAGCTTTTGCGAATTCAGTGCAATTTAAGTAAGAACTTATTTCTTAATTATCATATAATAAAAGGCTAAAACATTTTGTTATGGCTAAATATGTTCGTAGTTTTTTTTTTTTAAACCGGAAATATAAAAATGAACTCAACAAGTATTTAGCAAATTTAAAAGTAAAGTGCTAAGAATTTAGTTGTATTTAAAAATTAATGAAATTAAAAACAAACGCAGGTCTCTTCCTTGAACTCTATAGATGGCAAAGAAAATTTACTGCATTCCACAACATTCAATTTCAAGTTATTGATCTATATAAATATGTATGTCCTCGTATGAAGTAAAATAAAACCTTTTGCTCTTGTTGAGTTTTCTTCATAAACTGTCTTTTTTACTTTCTGATTTAACTTCTGTGTATACTAATTGTGAGAATTCATGTTCCTGGTTTAGACTCTGATCTTTTGTTTTTCTAATAAACAATTTTTAGGTATGGACACATAAGAAACTTTTTAATTTTATTACTGGCTACCGGAGACGGTCAGCTTTCTTTTTACTAGCATAGCCAACGATACCCTCAATATTAAATATTTGTAAAATTCTTATTAGTTGTAATTTACTTTAAAAACCGTTAGATACATAAGAAATTTCGATCTTACCACCATAGCAAGAGGATTTTAAAGAAATCCAAAGGTCGTATAAGTCACTAATGGGGATTTTCGCAAAATTTTAATACTCAATTGTAAATAAAAATTTCTTATTTGGGGCAAATCCCAAACTGGCTACAATGGGCAATCTTATTCTAAATAATACTATATACGTTCATGTACATTAACAGAATTAGGCCTACAGCTAAAAGGTATACAGGATATAATAAAAAATATTTCCATTTAATTTTTCGGCTTACCACTTTTTTCTCCAGAAGTAAATTCTTATACTGGGTTATAATCGACTGTTCAATTTTATTTAAATCGCTCAGTGGATATCTAAAAACACATATAAATATTATGAATATTCGTAAAGTAATTTTATGACTTACTTTTTCTTTTTTAATAGAATCCACTTTCTGATATTACTAAATTTAACATATTTTAATGGATCAATTTTTAATACAAAGTCAATGAAAGGAACGTATTTCGCTAAAGAATCCATTTTTGCTTCGTATGACCCCTTCATATCATATCTTAGGAAAAAAATAAATAAACATATTTATGTAAATATTAATATTAATATGACTTCAAATGAGTATATACATATGTACAGATAAATATGTAATATGTGCATAACATTTTGTTAAAACTAGAATTGTTATAATGTGTTAACACAAAGTACACCATTTCCTTCATTGGCGAAAATATACGAGTATTGTAAAAATGCGTAAAAAAACAGATTAAGGTTTAATGAATTTTGTAATTGCAACTACGTAAGTTTTGGAATTAAGGAAAAGCCCAACAAATTTTATAAAAAAAGCAAATTTTTATAAATAACCGTTACACGTTTAAATGAAATTAATGTATTCGACATGTATTCAATGCAGGCAATTATGACTTGTACTGTGCTACTTAGTGCAAGTCATACAGACTGCTAATATCACACTACAAAGTGGTGCAACATGAATACTTGCCACAAGGTCGTACGGTCAATACGGAATGCGACCTTTAAGTTATGCGCCGATTCCGCAAAGCTATTCGTCAGAAACGCGCTGAATTGTGAGCAAAGTTATCATAGAATTTGTGCGACAATTTTTGGCCAAAAACAAAATCGTCATCATGCCCACGGACTTGGCTCACGTTGACTTTTTCGTTTTCCCACAACTGAAGACACCGATGACACTAAAGCATTTCGCTACAATTGAGGAGTTGAAAGAAAAATCTGAACAGGAGCTGTTGCTGATACCAAAAAGCGCGAATTAAATATACGATAGTTTATTTTAAGAAAAATAAAAAATATATTTTTATTTTTTCAACGCGATGCATCATTCATCTTTTTATTTAATATATTTTCTTTTACTTAAAAATTACCTTATCTATATTTTCGTCTTCTATGCAGTTGTACAACTGCGTGTTGATAGAACAAAGTCCGGGAAAGAAAAGGGATCGAGTCTAAGAGTTTGCTTTTATTTATACTCGTCTTTACATTACATAGCTTGTAGTTATCATACAGACATGAGTTCGTTAAAATACTTATGTCTAGGATTTTCGTCATTTCTCTTAATGTTTATTGGTTAACAATTTATCAGCCCAATTATGAAAAATAATTCCCCGGGAAAAATTTCCCTTTTCCCATTCCTCCTATTATGAATTTGAATTTCCCTCGAGTTTTTTCCCTTTTGTCTCTCCTCCTATTCTAAACACAATTTGAGAAAGGGAGAAATTTCCCTGGGAAAAAAGTAGGTATTATGAATATAGAAAAAGGGAGAAAACAGTTAACAGTTTTTGGGAGTTTTTTCCTCAAATATTTTGCAGGGAGATAACGTAAAAATGTAAGTTTTAAATTAAAAAATTATAAAATAGTAATTTTAAAGTAATTTTTTTAGGTCAAAAAGTATAAATAAGACGCAATTGCAACACTTGATCTCCCTTATGGAGCAGAATGCTGAAATTGCTCGCGGTTTTTTTAAGGGAGATAAGCAGAATATAACGGTTCTAGCAAAGCGCTGAAGAGGAACTTAATTCGCTAGGTCCATCAAATAAGAATGTTACTGAGTGGAAAAAAATAAATTTCTGATCCAAAAAAATTCTGTAACACTTTACATAAAAAAATAAATAAACCAAGATTTTTTTAATAAAGGCGACAAGGGTAAAAAAAATGTACTCTAAATTCTTAAGGTCATTGTTAACAGAATCCAATTATTAACTTCATTATTTAGCTTATTAGAAATACCGTCACATAATTATCAATTACTGTTTTACAAGAGTTTGTAATATTTGTGAAGTGAACCGTTCATACATACATATTTATAATGAGCTTAGCAACAAGTAAAAAGAAATAAATTGAAGTACAATTTATAAATGCTGAAACGCCCACCGTTGGAAGGTCCATACTTTCAACTTGGTTTCCATCGATGGGTAAAACAGCTATACGTTTCACAGCTCTTCTTAATAGTTTATTTAAATGTTTATTAAAATGTTTGTGTAAGGGGTTATATACATATGTATATCCTTGCTATTGTTGATAGTGTAGAACGCTTCGAGATAGTACTGCTACTTCACGATAAGTGCAATGAAAAAATAAAATTTAAAATAAAATAAATAAAATAAAATTTTCTATTTCCCAAAAATTTTTGATAAGATTGGCCACTTTAATAAAATTATTAAATTTTAAGGTATGGACTGACCAAAAAAAATATGTGCGGCAGACAATTAAAAAATTGCATATTTACAAAATTTAGTATTACATATGTATGTATGTGGCAGTTTATTTTTGTTTTTTTTTTTTATATCCACCCAAGAAGTGGTATTTTGTTATTTCTATAAAATAAATGAATTGTTAAAATATTAAAACAATTATTTTCTTATAGCGTACTTCCAATATTTGCTCTTATTGATTGAGCTGTGGTCAAGTATTGCTCTGAAGTTGATAACTTGTATCCTCTTTTTTATTTGTAAACTAGCGTTTGCACAAAATAAAATGTCAAAACCAAAACAGCTGATGCTGATTTTCCCCTCCCTTTTTTCTTGTTCCCGGGGAGATTAGAATGAGGGAATTTCTTTCCCGGGAATAAGTGATAGGGAAGGGAAAAAATTCCCGGGAAAAAATTAGAATTGGGCTGTATATTTTACCTTAAGGTTTTACTATCTCTTAACTAGGTAAAGTGATTATAAAAGTATGTATATAATATATGTGTTTGTGTGACGTTAACTCGCGATATTACTTCGAAGGGAACAAGATATATAGGTAGATAAATATACCTCCATATTGTGAATACCATCGATGACATAGTGGTGTCGACGGTGGTGTCAATGTCTTTGCCGTTGATAACATTAAGAACTTTCGATAAAACCAGATAACATTTCTGCATTAAGAATTGCAAGCTCTTGAGGACAAATTTTAAGTAAATAACATTTTTAATTTACTTTTGCCTTTATTATTAATTTATCAAACCAATTAATTTAATGACGTTTTCTTTTCTACATTAAAAATGTTGCCCGTTGAAAAAGTGCCTTTTTAAAATGTTTTGCCCGCCCCTGTGAAAATGCAATTTTTTATATAACGAGAAAAGAATACAAATTAGAAAAAAGTGCATTGCCTTATTTTTAACAGCTGATAAACAAATATTTTGTGTATATTTTATGAAATGTGTAAACAAAAAGGATCAGTTGCCTGATTGCTAATTCATCTGCTTGAGAAAACGATTTTTTTTTTTTAATATCTCATATAATTACGCAGCCGTATTGTGGTCTATTGTTTGTTTTATATGATACAAAATATAAAAATAATTATTAAAATTTAATTTTCTGACTCTTTCAACTCACAAGACTTTTTTTGAACATTGTCTGGTAACGCTGTGTAAGAATAAAAGCCATGTGTTTTACAGGGCAATTTCTGCCCTGTTGATTTGTTCAGGGTAAAAAGTGCAATGCCTTTTGCCATGTAACAGGGCAACATTTTTACAAAAGAACACCCAACCCTTTCAGAGGGCAACATTTTTTTTTGAGAAAAGAACACAAAATTGCACTCCATGCGGGTAGTGTTGCCTTTTTTTTCAGAAAAGAACACGCCATAAGTTTTTTATATAAATGTACATAACTATGTGTATTTTAATAAATATGAACAGACTGAATCCCACCTACAAATAACTTCTTTTTATTTGATCTCTCTCTTAAAATGTATAGTGATGGTATTTACGTTCTTCCCATTATCGATAAAAGGGTGGAGTCAACAAAATACTTTTAATTAATACCGATATAACGTTGGGTTGACAGCGAGGGTTTAGCCATTTGACAACGACGCAGTATTCTGTTGACGCCGATGTCGGCATTCATAATAATTATGATAAATTTTGGTTTTCTAACTTACGTCCTTGCGTGCGATGAGTCGCGGAACACCTCGTATGAAAACGTAGATATTTTCTACAAAATTTCGTTTATCAATGTAGAAGCAGTTGCCAGTAGTGCGAACGAAATGTCAACATCAGTCACTGGTTATTTATACCAATTACACCAATTTATTCCAAATGTTATCTCTGGTTTAGTGAATGACTACATTTTACCTTGTAGGATTGCTAATTGCTTATTATTACAAACCTTGAAAGATTTTTAATTGATTATTAACACGCGCCCACTACAAAACAAAACATGTTTTCTATTTATTTGAATGAAAGTGGCTCGAGATCATACAACCGTGCCCACTAGAGTACTAGAGAATTAGTAGAGAGTCAACCTACCCACAATTATGAGCGAAATGTTTCAGACTTTAGAAATGTACTACGGAAGATCAGAATACATGATTGAAAGTCTAATAGAAAATAAACGAGAATTTCCTGCTCCAAAAGAAAAATTACAGTGCTTAATAGAATACGCAATAATGATAAAAAATATTTGCTCCACTATGTAGGCCTGCTCAGTAGTTACACATCTCAATACCCCGATGTTGGTAAGGGAGCTGGTAGAGAAATTAGCTAACGGTCAAAAATTGAGCTGGGCTACCTATACAAAAGACAATCAAATCCCAATTGGAAAAAATTGCAGTAATTAGATTTACGATATTGCTATCGCCGCTAGTCAATAGACGCAGATACTTCGGTCAACAATGTAAACAAAACCTACGACATAAAACGCAGTGCTTATTTTGCAGAGCTGCGAGAAGTTTAGAGACGTTCCTTAGTCGAAAGTGGTCTATAGTTAATGAAAAAAAACTGTGTCGTACGTGTTTAAATAATCATCGGCGTAAGTGTTTAATAAATAGAATTTGCGGGATAAATGGTTTCCTTGCGAAGCACCATCAATTAATACACAAGCATACAAACAACATCACCAGCAAACCGGCCCAAGGCAACATACAAGACATTAATGCTCACTAAGGTATTAAGCGTGAAATAAATACAGTATTCAGATACGTGACCGTACTATTCCAAGTTGGCAACAAAGTTACAGAAACCGTTGCCTTCCTAGATGAAGGTTCTTTGGTTACCATTATAGAACACAGTTTGTTCTAAAAGTGGACTGGTGAAACTACATGCGAGGTAACACATTGTATTGGATTCTCTATAAATATGTCTGATATAGAGAACAACAAAAGGTTCTTGCTGAAGGAGGTAAACACTGTAAAAAATGTGGGATTGCTGACACTATGGCTCGACATGCAAAATTAACTAGAGAATACAAATTTTTGAGAGGTATCCCAATTAAGTTTTAGTCCAATTTAATTGGCGTTAATGAGTGGAACTTAGCGGTATCTCTAAAGATTCGCGAAGGCAGTTGTTCACAAGCTATCGATTCAAAAACTCGATTGGGTTGGACGCTACAAGGTCCACTTGTAGATACACCTACGCTAATACGTGAATTCTAACACCATATGCTACTGTGATCACGAGTAAATAAAATATTATTTATTAATTGAATCATCTCCACAGAAAATATTATTAAGTCTTAAAACTTGCATTAAAATAGAAGGGATATATGAACTCGGCTTGCCGCGGAAGTATGAGGACCCTACGTTACCTGACAGCTACAACTCAACGCTATAATGACAGAAATTTAGCAAGGAACCCCAATTAAAAGCCGCAATACAAAATGAAATTAATAAGTTGGTCGCTAAAGGTTATGCGAAGAAATTGTTAGTTGTAGAAATTAAATCATGCTTAAATCTTATATGGTATTTACAGATTTTTATAGCTCGCAATCCGAATAAGCCGGGAAATGAGTATCATTAAATGATTTTCTGCTCACAGGCCACCTGCTAAGGCAACCTTTTGAAATACTTATTGACTTCCGCGTTGGAGAAGTAGCTGTTTGTGGGGACATCTCCGAAATGTTTTATCGAATTCGTGTCCGAGCGCAAGATATGCACGCCCAACGCTTTTCATGGTCAAATGATGATGATGATGAACTCAGCGTATATGTAAGGACGACTTAACGTTTGGTATTTCTTGGGCTTCATGCATAGCTCACTTCTTACCTAATAAAAACGGAGAGGCGTTCACCACGAAATACCCGCGAACGATAAAAGCCATTCAAGTACACCAATACAGGGATGACTTAATCGATTGAAGCCAGATTTACATTTGGCAAAAACGCTCATTACAGCAAAATCTATACTGAGAATGGAATTACAATCGGCTCTAGCAGAGACCAGGTTAGGCCATAAAATATTAGCCGGCAGTCGAATAAAGTTCACCAATTGTTTCTGGTGGACAGATTCAAAAACTGTGCTTAACTGGTTAGGAATGGCCCATCAACATTTTAAACTCTTGTTACGCATCGTTTAGAAGTTGTAGACTTCACAAATCTAATTCAATGGATATGGGTGCCATCAAAAAATAACCGATTCAATGTTGCCAACAAGATTTCAAGCTTTAACTCAGCACTATGGTTCTCCGGCCCAGAATTCTTAAAAACAGAACAGGGAACCTGGCATACGAAAGCAAACTTCACAACGCACGATGAAGAAACCGCATTCAGACACACCGTTGCCCACATCAGCAGGGCAACAAAAATTAACGTTGAATATTTTTCGAGCTGGAGACGTTTTTACGGAGCACCCGCCACATTTATCCTTTACATCGAGCGAAACAAAGCCAAAAATAAAGGAACTACCTTACCAAATGAAATTACCTTTTAATATGCTACAAAAAGCAAAAAATATTTTACATAAACACGCTCAATATTTCGAATATCAAGATGAAATATCTGATATAATCCGAACCAAAACAGTTAGCAGAATTAGGAAAATTATTTCTGTAAATTCCTACAAAGATGATGATGGTGTACTCCGAGCTGAAGGAAGAACTACAATGCTAAATTGTAATAAGCCGATAATATTGCCCACTAAACACAACGTGTCTTTTTTTTTTTGTGCTCTACCACCATGAAGAATTTCATCACTGCTTTCATGAAACAATTATAAACCACATCAAAACAAGATTCTATATACCACGCCTTCGAGTATTATGCAACACCGTGCGGAAAAGTTGTCAATATTGTCGAAACAATTCTAGTTCACCATTAAGACCATAAATGACGATCCTTCCAAAAGATAGAGTATGCAGTTTTGAGCGCATATTCACTTACGTGGGAATTGATTTTTTTGCACCATTTTCGGTGATCGTTGGAGCGTGGGAACGGCTGGTAAAATGTATTAAAACAGTTTTGCGAGTCATCTGCCCAAACTTCAAATTCAACGACGAAGGATTCTGAAGCGCGTTATATAAAGCAGAATTCATGATAAATTCTCGTCCGTTGACGTTTGTCTGTATACAATCCGAAGATGACGATCCTTTAACACCAAATCATCTCCTACTAGGTTCCTCGTCGGATTTCAAACTTATATGTCGCAATTCTGATCTATGTGAACGTTGGCGACAAACGAAAAACTGCGCTGACTTTTTTTGGCGAAGATTGGTTAAGCAATATTTACCTAACTAATTAAGGCGAGGTAAATGGTACACCAAACAAAATCCTGTGCCAGTCGGGGACGTAGTGGTGCAGGTGGACGAGGATCTCCCCAAAAAACTTGGCCTAAGGGTGTTATAGTAGAAATTACTGCCGCCAGAGATGGGCAAGTCAAAAGAGTAAAAGTGAAGAGCGCCTCAACAGTGTTGGAAAGACCCGCATCAAAAATTGCTATACCGGGCAACGTCGGCGGAATAAAAAGTAAAATCATAAGTACCTGAATTTAAGTGAGCTCGTGTTAACACTAAAAACTTTACGTCAATTACGTCAATTCTTAATTTTACTTTGTACTTTCATTACACTTTTTTTGGCATAATTGACAATAAAGTGTGATAAGCTGCTAAAAAAAGGTGTTACTTAATTGCTTTATGTCCGGGAACAAGCAAATAAGCGTAACAGACATGATTGATTAACACCACTGCATAGATTTTTTTTCTTTTTATTTCAGATTACCCATAACATAAGTTTGCTGATTCAACTTTTGGTGACAGCAATTTAGCTATTGAGTAAGACTTTCTATATTAAAAAAAGAAAAGTAAATAAAAAACGAATAAACGATGCAGTGCAATAAAAAAATTAAAATCAACCAAAAACCGTTTTAATGATTGTTTAATACTAAATATATGAAGCAAGCAATGAAAGCATTAAATATAATATTTAATTTTCATATTTTTTATATTTTCATAATAATTATGGTTTAATGATCAACTAACATTTTGAGAAAGGAATTTAGAGTAATTTATGTAAACAAATGTTTTTAAGCACTATCTGCTATGCAACTTTTTTCCATTTCTACAAAAAAAAAAAAAAAAATAAAATTATAATATGTAATAATTTACTACATTAGCTAAGAATACAGTCTATAGATTTACCAAATATTACTTTATATATATTTTGTATTCATTTATGCAATTTAGTTGCCAAAATAAATATATCAGTTTTTAGATAACCTCACTAAATCATCTTAACACCTTATAATACTATTTGTTATGAATGTAGCATTTACATATGTGAAATATGCTGTCTATGAAGATGTTCAAATGTAGTTACATCCCTAAACATTTGCCTCTCAAGACAAATTTATCACTGCAGCCAGAGATTGGCATAAAAACCAAAATTATCTTCCTACACTTTAAAGAAACCAGGGTATGTGGTTGGAAAATATATTATCCAAAGAAAACTCAATGTATTTCTTTATAATTTACAAAAATTTTATTAGTCATACTATAAGAAGTAAATTATGTAAGATATCGAATAAAACCAACATTCGAAAACAGAAGTGCTGTTTAATTAGCATGGTTTCTGCTATGTAAAGTATGTATATGAGTTAGAATCGAATTCGTTTATATATTTCATATAATATTTAAGTTATTGAAAATGTGCTTAAAGTTCTTATAATGTAATTCTACTTACAGTGAATTTTTACACAGATTGCACTTTCGTTATTTATTTTTAGGAAATTTATTTAATATTTATTGCACGATCTTCTTATTACTTTTCCTCAAGTTGAACAATAATTATTTTATTACCTTCTAACAACAGGGCAACACACTTATTCTATTATTGTGAAATGCAATATAACTTCTTACAGGGTGGGAGAAAATGTTAAACATTTAAGGAAAAGTCATAATTTGAAAATGAAGGGGGCTAATCTCGTTTGCAGCCCGAAAGTGTTTTCGATGCATAAGTAAGGTGCATTAATAAAGTAATTTGGTACTCTATAACATGAACGCAAGTCTTTGCTCAAATCATATTGAAAAAGTGGCAATACGGACATCAGAAAAATAAAAATGGCTATGATATCCTTTATAGTGTCAAAATACATATAAGAAAGCCGGCAAGAAATTTTGTCAGCAGTTGACATTAATGATTCCTGCAATGATGAAACAACTATAGCGAGGCAAATAAGAAATGAAATAAATATATAATTTTGGAATAATAAAATTCATGTTAATATTTTTAATATTTAAATATTATTTTATAAAAATATGAACACCAATTTCTTTGCACTTCCTCGGCATAACAAAACTTAAATTTAATAAAAAAGAAGAGGCAATTCAAACGATAAAAATATACATATATCTTTTAAATATAAATACATATATATATATAGATATATGCGAAAGTGCATAAAGTTAAATCAACAGTTACATTAAAGTGTATAATGTTTAATGAACAGTTATATCAAAGTGCACTACTTTTTATGTGCTTGCAAGATTACATACAAAATACATACATATATTTACATATATTTAATTTATTTTGATAATAAAAATTAATATCTCCAAGCTATCAACAAGTCGTATAATTAACTAGTCAGAAGAATTTTTTAGTGTATGGTACTCAACTATATACTCGGAATGCAGAAATGTAAATAGTAACAGTTGTAGTCAAGTAGTCAGTTCCTTTTTTTTTTTGGTGGCTTGACTGCGAAAAGTATTATCTAAAGTCAATGATCGGCAGCCGGTATAGATGATTCACCACAATTTGATATTTTACGTTAACCATGGTTTATTATGCTTACTAAAATCTATATTGACGATATAAAAAAAAAAATCTTTCACAAACCTAAATAACACAAAATTTTTGCGTTGTGAACGATAATCGGGTCATTCATTGGTAACTCATGGATGATTATAATAACATTTTTAGAAGAAACGGCGTTGCTTTGATGGTTTTCGATATTTTTTTTGGCATTATCTAGTACTTTTTTTGCAGTTTATAGAATTTTATTTATGGTTGGTTTATTTTCTTTTATTTCCAATCGTAAACATTTACTTTCTATGTTATAAAGATTAGAATATATTGCTTGAGTTTACATATGATTTTAGTTTTCAATGTCAATTTTCCCTTAGTAATTACAGAACAAAATTTTTTTTTTCAAATCTTTTAATTAAAATTTTGAAATTATATTTGAATGTTATTGTTGAGTACTATAGTGAATACTATGTATGTATTTTGAAATTCGTTATTGCCTAGGTTTGTAATCTGATAATATGAGTTCCACTGAAACTCTTATCACTTCTTTTAAAAAATGAAGTATCAGCGGTAATATACTTTTTTCTCGTTTTCTCTTACAAATAACACTGGCATTTGTCATGGCAGGCTAACGGAGTTACATATTTCAGTACACACATATGTATGTATATATGTATGCATATGTATACAATGTGTGCGTTATAACGGAGGAACGAGAGAGTGCGATTATGATTCTTGTTTATTTTAACAATTCTTTTCAATGAATGTATATATTTAGTATGTTTGTATATACATATATGTATATACATAATTTAAAATATATAAATATGCATGTATGTACATCCATCCTTAAAATTAAAAGCAGTGTGTACTAAATACAACATAATATATACGTACACAATATATATATATATACATATTAGTATGTAAATAAATAATTAAATATTTACAAAAACTTATAAATGGAATTTTGTATATTTATACACAAAAGCTCCGCAGGCAGTTTACATTTTATACAATTATGTGAACAATAGTATGTAAGCGAGCATGGATGCACATATAAATGAATCTATGTACATATACATTAATTAAAAAAACCAATAACCAACAATGAAAATAAATATAACGAAGTTTACTAACCTTTAATCTCTGATGTATGCACTAAATCACTTATTTTATCATTTCACTACGACAAAGACTTCTCTTTTCAGAAACACACTAAAAAATGGACATATTAAAAAAATCGCATAATAAACAAAAAGGGGAGAAATAAACAGTGTTGGTAACTATAACAAATTCAGTAATGCCACTTAATTGGTTATTTTTTGTGCTCTTGGCGTCTTGAGAGTAAGTAACCGTTTTAAATATGTGGATTTTCCAAGTTATAAGTATGCACTTTATATACTGGGTGGGCCAAAAGTCACAATGGGGTTTAAAAATTTAATAAGTAATAAAAGTAATAAGTAATGATTTAAGTAATAAAATTCTATTATTCTTGTTCTTTGTTCAGTTGTAAATCCCTCCATTATTTATTCTCCAGATGTTATTTATATAATCTTAAAAAAAAAATAAAAAAAAAAATAAACAAAAAAGTTCGTTTTTTTAAACCCCATTGTGACTTTTGGCCCACCCTGTATATATTTTGATATTGTCTCTTAACTAAAGGTCATTTAATGATCTCGCTTTGGGTATAGGTAAACATATGGGTAAACTTGAATTTACTTTGGAAATATTGTCACATAAAACATTCCTTATATGACTTCTATTACTTTGACTGCAAACTCATAATTTTCGAAATGTATTTTTGATTCTTATATAGAAAAATTCTTTTTTAATTAATTTTAATTTTATTTTTAGTTTTTATACTTTTAGGACGGACTAGTTTCTTTTGCTTTAAGTAAAGCCAATTCTAATCACACGAAAACTATCATTTTATGAAAATTTTCATAAATTTTTATTTGTCATAAAAATTGTCCACTTTTTTGCCACACTACTTGTTTTTTCAGCACACATGTCAAACTTGTCAAATCGTTTCTTTTCTAAAAGGTATGTCATTTTCTTTTTGTTATTTTTAAACAATCGAAAATTACATGTGTATGCTATGCAAAGGTTTATATGTACGGATTTACCAGCTGAGTGCACAAGGTTGCCACAAACCTTCTCCATTAGCTCCATCTGTTGACATTAATAAGTAATACATGCAAGTAAGTGTGGCAAACTGTCTACTCATTACTAAAAACACAACACAGCGTCACATTATCAACCTTTTTCATATATCTTTATTTTAATTGGCACTTGTTCTAAAATAATAAGTAAAAGACAAGCCTGCATTGTTTGTAACAAAACGCTGGCGTGCGAAAATGTTAAAATAATTACATAGAACGAAAAAAGTTCTATCAGTAGAAAAATTATTTGCTCATGTACCTATCTCTGTATAGTTAGGCTTATCTATAATAATTTTTTGCTTTTTCGAGCCAACTGAACTTGCTGTGACTTTATAAGAATATTTTTATCGGAAAACTTTTCCAATAGCTTCCAACATTAAATGCTTTATTACAGGAAAACAATTAAAAAAAACTTTCAAAACCATAAATGGTTGAAAAAATGCCTATTCGACTACCTGATGGAAGCTCTAAGCTTTTTAGCTCGTTGCAATGTTTCAATTCTGTGGCAGCTATTCCAGGCGAATGAAAAATTACACTAATACTCGACATCAATCACAAACGTTTTCCTTAGCACTTTTTTCACATGCATTGTCAACTTCAACACATGACTTTTTTTACATATAAGCACTTTCTCTTCTCAACTTTTTCAATTAACTATTAATATATTTTTTAAGACGACTAACAGCAGCTGATACCATACGGAAAATGAGATCAGTTTTGTAATTTTGTTAAACAATGCCAATTTACACAAAAAAATAAAAATATTAAATTTAAAAATTAAGTTATGTTTAAGGCCATGCTTCACTATTACACACAGTCATACGAATGATGAGATTCCATACTGTTTCAAAAAATTGCATGAAAATGGTGCTGCTGGTGCCATACTATCAAATAAATATGATGCAAATAAATTTTTTCAAAATTGATTGAGGTCAATGCAGCTCTGATCGAATTAAAATAGTAATTTTATCAAAATATTTATAAACTTTTGTAAGACGTACGACTTGTAAAAAAACCTGTCACAATGATGCATTTTTAGGCCATACTATCCAATTTTTTCAACCGACATGCCTTATTTACTACGTCCTATGATCGTGAAGGTTACTGAATAATGGCTTTTAAGTCCTGGTTTCTCTATCATACATAGTCGTTCGATTCATTCACACGAAAATGTGATACTGACATCCTGCTATTTTAAGAAAGCAAATCAAAATGGCGTTGCTGGTTCCACCGACAATACGCGGAAGCAAAGAAAATAATAATGCTTTTGTAAAAAAATACGTTTATTGGACAGGGAAAGAGACAAAACTCTGTGGCCTGTTGAGTAGATAAAAATGGGTCAGGCATTATAGAAATGGTTTTTCTAAAATAAGAGACAAAAAGATACGTCTTAGCGTAAAAAAGCCCAACCAAATTATTATTATTTTTTTTGGCATACCTGTTAACCGCATATTTAACAGAAAGAAAGCGGTTGGTGTTCTTTGTACTCGAAGCGATTTAGTTTGAACTTTCTATTCCACTGCGTATCCGTTGAGCTGTTTATATAGGAAATATTAAAAAATTATCACATGCTGAATAACTAATCATTTTAAAACTCTCGAGATTTAATATGAACTAACTTTGAATAAACCGAAATTGTTTTGAACGAGAAGTAACAAAATCCTGTTTTACTACATTCACTGCAAAAGGAGAAAAAAAAGAAAACCACAACGAAACGTAGATTTCTCCTAAGGGAATTTCAGCTCGTCATAACTGTCTTAATAAAAAAAACGAAAGTATGGCAACTCTAATATTTAATACATTGAGTGCTTTTATTCCAAACTTCCACTCACTCAAAGAAATCGTAACTGCAATGTGGTCTTCGTGTTGTTTTGAAAACGGTAGAATTCTCAAAAGGATAACAAATTCAGAAAAGTGACAACAGTTATCTTTCGACTGCTTAAGTTAACGGTAGTTTTTTTTCTGCTCTTACAAAATACGATATTTTCCTTGATAAAGTGAAGACAAGAAAATGCAATGAAAAATCGCATTTCGAAAATAAAATGTGCAAGTTTGCATTTGTAAATAAATTGAGGATTGTTAAAAAAATTACTGAAAATAAATATAAAATAAATTGCACAATAAATATTTTATTAATATAAAAAAACAGAAATAAATTTTTAAAAATATATCTTAACATTTTCTTTTACTTTTTAAAATGTTTTAATTGTTGTATTTGTATTTTGAGCATATTTTTTGTGAATGAAATAATATGTATTAGAAAATAAATATTTATTTATATACCTATGTGCATATATATGGATATGTATGTATGTCTGTATGCATATATACATGTATTTTTGTACAAGTGTTTTCCCCTAATGAAAAATTCTTAAAAACTTGGAATATTCTCGGTGTAAAAGTTATATTAACTGTGGTGAGTTGACGGCAAAATTTTAGCTAATAATTTTATTACAAGAAATAAAAATTTAATTTTAATTAATTTTTTATGTAAAGAAAGTTGGCTTATTAATGTAATAATTAGTAATGCATTTTAAGTTTTGAAAACATTACACATTGTTAAAAAATTAAAATTGAATTAATTAAGAATGGTTTTCTAGGCTTAATAGGTTATTGAGAATTGCTAAATGAGGATGAAATGCCTTGACGAGGCAAAGTGAAGTTTTAGAGTTATTTTGTGTTGTTAATAAACTAAATTTCTTTATTACCAGAAGCTGTACAAAACATTTAGTCAAATTAATTATCATTATCACATCATCGGCAAGAGGAGAAAGAGCATGGCGAGGCCATCCATACCTTCTTCTAATATGTTTCTTGTAATGATAAATTTCATGGAAGCGAAACTTAAATTTCTGAAATGATCCTTTCGCGGTGTAACCAGAGAGAATTTAGCAACACGTTTCCAAACTAAATTTCATCATAATTTCATTCACAGTAACAGCTAATGCAATGCTAAGCAGGACAACCTAAAAACTTCGCTTTGTACTGATTGCTTAGGAGCAATTCGAAAGCAAACAATTATATATAGGCTGTAGATGCCAAACAATTCCGCTTGCAATACAACTAACACCGGAATTAAAATTTATACTCATTGCAACCGAAATTTTTTATTTATATAGACATATAAGGCGAATAACTTAATTAAAAGCTTACGTGCTAGGATAGGAGCTATAACTTCTATGGTCTTAAGCTCATACAGTTGCACATAAATGGTAAAACTAATTTATTTATTTATAATAAGTGATAAAGTTTACACTCTTTAAGGAAAGCCAATAATAGAACTGAATTGTCTAATGTCGTATCTTGTAAAATATTAGTTATGTCTAGATTTTTGAAAATTTTTTCTCTTTGAATTTTGAATTTTTCGCATATTAGAATTAAATGTTTAATCGAGATATTTGATTTATTGCAAAATTTGCATACATTTGTCTGGTTGTTATCAAAGAAATGACTGCGTGTTATCATAGTATATCCTAATCTGACTCTAGTCAAAACAACTTGGTCGCGTCTATTAAAATAATTTGCAACCGACATATCAAACGTCAAATATCAAAAAAAAAAAAAAAAAAAATTATATATAATAATAAAATCGATTTGAATTATGGAAAGACAGTACGAGTAAAAGTTCAGCAATACAAGTGAAGTATTGAAGAATTTAATATCCGTCTTTTAATCAGAAAACATATTAATCAAAGCAAGCTTACAACTTTCTGATTTGAACCAGTAGGGTTATTCTGTAGGGTTATTCTGAATTGCGATGCAATAATCAATGCGATGCGATAAAGAATTGCAATGCAATAGTAAATTCGTATTCTGCAACACTTTCGCAATCCCAATCGCAATCGCATTTTATTTTAATTCGCGTCAACACCGGCCAAAATTAACAACGCTGGTACCAGTAAACGTCAAATTTAATCTTACAAAAGAAAAAGAAATTTGCGGTTACAAAATAAATATCTGAATTAAATAAAATAAAAATTAAGAAAAAGTAAAATAAATTTCTGAATTAAATAAAAAAAAAAAAATAAAAAAAAATTTGTGTATTTCGTTTGTTATCAAAAATGGATTCTGTTGCTCTATGGATTTATGATGAAGAGGAGCATGAGCAAACTAAAAGGGTGCAGAAAAGAATACTTAGAAGCAAATCGGATATTCTAAGTTTGATTGTGAAAAGGTAATTTATTTTGTAGCATTAAAAACAATTAATTATGAAAAACATTTCTATTCCAGTTTTGTAAAAATTTTTAGATTGACCCAAGAGGCATTTTTTACGATACGTTTAGTACTAGTAATAACAATTACACAAGCATTGCTAGAAATATAAGAGATGAAACAAAAAACAATATAATTTAAAAACTAACAGTCTTCTTTTTATTTAGAAACTTAAAGGTATTTCTTTGGTTATATATTTCATTCATTTTGCTCGAAAAAAAAACTTAAAAAAAAATTAATTAATTTAAATAAATGAACAAAATGTAAGGAAAAAATACATTTTTGTGCTTTGCGGTTGCTGTTATGCTGCCGAATAAATTTTGCGATTATCGCATGCATCTGGCATTAGCATTCGCAATACAGAATACCAAATTGCCACATTTTCGCATTTGAAATGCGAATAAAAAGAGTACTATGCGATAATCGCAATACCGAATACCAATTGTTCGCATTTGCATGTTTTCGCATCGCATTGACAATTGCATCGCAATTCAGAATAACCCTACTGAGATCTACGCGGTTCATAACAGTACGCTATATGAAGCTGCGACAAGTATTCCGCGAACTCCAAAATGGACCCAAAAGCTCACAAATCACTTATCGAAACAAAATTGATAAAATTTCAGCAGGAAAGAGTACTCCGACACAAGAAATCGTATCTAAATTTGAGAGATGTACGTGGTGGGAAAAGGATGTGATTTGAGAAGAATCCTATCATGCACGAGTTACAAATGCATTAATTCAAAAATTGTTTTTGTTTACAACAAAGTCCGTTCAATGGAAATTTTTAAGCTCGATTAGCACAAGCAGTTCTTTGAATCGGCATAATAAAATATTTCCTTTTGTGTGTGTGTGTGTGTGTGCGGGAGTGTGTGTGTTTTTTTAAGAACAGCAACATTAATTAATGCAATAAATATAACGATACTGGCTTTCCATAATCTCATTTCTCAGAAAAGGATAAATACATATTTGTTATTCTACAAAAGTTAATTCCAGAACAGTTTGCTTTAAAGGTTTGCATTGAAAAAACATTGAAAAACATTACTTGTTAATAAAAACATTTATTTCTTAAAAAGGACGTGTCTGCACATTAATTACATTTATTAAAAGCTTTTATGGCATTCCAGATAGTCATCGATTTGCAATATCAAATGCCACATTTATCAATTTTTGTCTGGTGGCCTGATAGAACAGACGCTTCACACAATTGCGAATGTATGGAGAGGAATTTGATATGTGCTTTGCCATCCAGGATATTGAGGCAAAATATATAATATTTTAAGTAAAGAAAATAGAAAAAATATGAAAGTTTGTATGTGTGTGTACGTAAGGAAATTTACATTCGTATTGGTCTTCGATGCTTTCTTAGAATTCGTTTATGACAAAATTTAACTGTGAATTCAATTTCGTTTGAAAATCGTATAAAATATTAAAAGTTCAGTGTGAAAATGGTAGGGCGGAACTGGAAACACAACCTTTCGTAAAATGATTTTACAGTCCGTAATTAAGTAGGTGAAGTAGGTTTTAGTCGACTGGTTCATTCCAGTCAGAAAATAGTTTTGCGAGCTTGCCGTCGCCGATAATTGCGCCTCTGCGCAAAGAGGTCGTGCAACTACGGCATGGATGTCTGCACTAAATTATCCTAAAATTAAAAGCATCTCTACTAAAAAAAAAAAAAATAAAGAAATTCGGTGTGGCCCCTCCAATGAGACAAATGACCTCAAATGTAAAAAAAAAGAAAAATTATGCCAAGTTTTGTGTTGTCTTGTATTCCAATATAAAACTTTTGGCGACAAATTTCTGACAGGGAATCATTTAGCTCTGTCCGCTGCTGCATTTGGATACAAAAGTCTTTGCATGTGTAATATACAGTGTGTGTCCGCGGTATGAGTGCAAATAGAACTAAATTTTTATTCCTTGTAGTGATACACACAGCCACAACAATGCTAAATTTACTACAAACGAAAGTTCCTCAGGGTATAATTTGACAAAGCTTAGCTGTTATTTAAAATTTAACAAGGCGGCTTTCTACTTCATGGGACCACAAAAGTGTATTACAAAATACCTGCTTAAAGGACAGGCCACGTAGAATACATCGTACGTGGACTTTGGGCTTTCTCAACTGTCATCAACTTGGTGATAGAAAAGTTTATAACAATCAATACTTTGTTAACGCCCATTAAATCAGCTGTTTTTATACGACAAGTAAGCACAAGCTGAATAAAAATGTAGAAAAATTTACCAAATGGCACTTGTCAAAGTACTAAATGTATGCAAAAAGTTAAAAATTTTCTATATTTAGTACTTTGAGATATTTATTGATTGTAGAGAGGCTGCTATGAATATACACAGTTTCACTTAATTGTCAATTGAAAGAGCACAAACTATACGTAGAAACGTATGCTATGTGACAAGGCTTTGGGTTATTATTCTGTCAAGTGCTTGCATTTATCTGTCACAAAAAAACATGTGTTTAAAACGTATGATCTTGCGGACCAATCATGAAAAGGTGAGCGTAGATTTCTTGACGTGTTCGTCCAATTATTATAAAAAGTTGCCAAGTGGGTGTGGCAGTTCTTTTGCAGCACAATTCCGACGGGTTTTCTGATGACTGTGTCCGTTAATGAATTTGTATCAACACCATTTGCGTGATTTTTCATACAATTTAACATTACCATTCATTCATTCATTCATTCATTCATTCTTCAACTGGTTGGTTCCACTCGCACAGGCTGCTGATTCCAATGCAAACTCCCACACACAAAAATGCAAATTATTTTCTATTCATTCAAAACAAAATGACCATTTCGTGAAATGTAGAATCGTGAAAATATAAATTATATTTACGATACAAAATGTTTAATTCATATAACAAATCAAGCAAATTTGACAAAAATGTATGTACTCGTATGTTTTGAGTTCAATTGTGAAGCAAATTGCATGTTTGAGAGACATGCTGGATGTTTTACAAATTGCCGTGGACGGAGGTGTGTCGTACATGACTATTTCCATGACAAATTTTCACATGTCGCTTGAATTTATTACATTGAGGGAATTGCTGGCAGAGAATAAAATACAGCCAACTCTTTTTTACACGTTTGTAAAATATTATTATTCGAAATATTATTTATTGGTTCAGCAATGGCGACCACGATTCAGTATCTCACACAGCGGTACGATTCATTCAAACGAAAATATGACGCGATTCCATTCAATTTAGAAGAATGCAACTCTGAATGCATGGAAATTATAATTATACGAAAATTGTCATAAAGTGTTGTTGCAAACCGTACGGGATGTCAAAAACTCGCTTACAGAGATGCATTTTAGGATGGCGAAATATACTTTACACGCATTTTACACTTCTCAACATCTACTTGGTGTGGATTGCAAGGTGTTGAAAATTCAAAAAAAAAAAAAAAATAGTTTACAATGAAAAATCTTTGCCTTCACAATTCTATTGTTTTACACTCTATTGTAATTGTCTTAATAATTGTTCTGCGAAAGGAAGAAGAGGACAAATTCCTATTACAGTGTGCAGAAAAATGAAAATAATTTCGCTACAGTACGATAATCACGAAGAAGTGGATGGAATATAATATTTGACACTTCTTTTCTTTTCTTCCATTGGCGACACGAACAATAATCGTTAGATGTTGCGTGGGACAAAACGAGAATAGAACATCTTGTAAGGATGGTGGCAGATATCTAGTAAGATGTTAACATCGTGGCCAATTAATGGCTAATGAAGGATTTTGGTCGGAAAAATGTTAATTTTGTCATAAAAGAAATTTTTTTATAAATTCAATTTATTATTGAAATATTCGATATCAAGTCTTTATGCTAAAGCTGTATTTCTCAAAATAATTCTGCACTCGTATGTCATTGGCAGTAGAGCTACAGTAGCAGCCAGAACCCTTTGGAGTCGTGCTAATGATTAATAAGGAACATTTTCTTGAGAAAGAGCAGAGATTGCCGCTTATTTTCTTTTTTTTTTTGCGCCCACAGAGAGACACTGGATGAATTGAAATACGGCATTACTATCTGATAAACCTAATTTAGACAAACAAAGTTTATTTTGATAAGGTCTTCTCAATGTCGTTTTAAACTTTGTTAGATGTCCAGAAAAAAAAACTTTTTTTAAATGTTAGAAAATGTTAAATGGTGGTCCGAGTATAATGCGCGATAATAATTGGGAATCAGTTTCACTTAACACGATTCGTTAACAAGAAGAAGCAGTTTGGTATGTATACATGTAAGATGGCACCGAGGGCCCATGTTACATATGATGTAGCAAATTATATAATCTCTTTTATTCTCTTTTTCCCTGTTACCGGCAAACTCAAGGCTTACTGTATTTAAACCAGTCCATTGAAGGAAAATGCCCTGTTAAGAACTGATTTATACATATCAAGTTTCGTGCTCAAGTTATTATTTTATACGATTCATTCCAATCAGATCGTTCATTCATTCATTCATTTATTCATTATTCTTTCTTTTATTAAGTATTGTGTCAAAAGTTCATTTCGTAAGACGTAACAAAAACTTTTTTTTTTAAAAAGGGACGAAATTTTCAGTTCAATTTATATTGTTAACAAATTTTTGATGCAACGAAATATTTTGGAGAGGAAAGCACTTCCGTTAGGAACCAAGGGAACTAAAGATATATGTATGTATATTTGCTATACAAATAAACCGATTTGCGTTTCGCCTTTATCTATCAAAATTCCTTCATTTTCCATCGCGGCCATTTTTCCTTTTCCAATTTTTCTTTTTTTTCTTCTTCCTGACAAAATTTTTTCACATTTTGAATTTTTTTTTTTTTCGGTTTGAGATTCTTAAATATTTTGTAGATTCTCATTTTCACTGCTGCAGCTGTCTATAGGGGAAGGCAAAGAATTATAGAAACCCTTCTCGCCGAAACTAGGTACACTTTAATCCAAAATTATTTCACAGAATTTCTCCAAAAAAAATTCGGAGACAAAATTTGATACAAAATTTAAAATTTAAATTAATTCACATCAATCCTGGGAAATCTCAAAATATATTATAATTCCACGCCACACGGCAAAATGCCTGCATAAAAGAGAATTTTTATTTAAATGTGTTTGGTTTCCTTAAGAAAATATAATCTTTAGGTGAAGGAGTGGAGAAACAAAATTGTTAATATACGAAATTAACTGTCAGTTTTTCCATCGTACGTTTTTTATTTTATTTTTTAAATCTCTTCCATAATATAAAAGTTTGTAGAAAGCGAAACACTAAAGGATAAGTTACATTTGCAAAACTGCAAAACGATAATTTGCTCGTAATTTAATAGGATGAAAGGATACGATTTCATGATGTTTTCAAAGTAAAAGTTAAGAAGCAGCCTTGAAGATGAGTCCTCTACGGCATTGGCTGTTTATGAGATATTTAATATTTTAATATATGAAAAATTTTTATTAAAGGGAAATGAAAGGAAATGGTCCTTAGCATAAATACATAATAATAAAATGGAAGCATATAAGTCCTGGCTCCATTAGACAAGGATTTTTATACAAGAATAGCACAAATATACTGTTGCGATTCCGAAAACTCTGATGAAGCTTGTAATACTCGAAGCTAATTCTAAAGAAAATACTTTCTTTATCCTAAAACTTATTTTCATAATTTCTTGCTTTTCTTTTTCTTTTTTCTATCAAAAAAAAAAAGATTGCGTTTTTAAGGTCCTTTGTAGACGTCTCTGGCTTCTCAACAACTACTCTTGTCTCTTAATTCCCCCATTGCATGGGTAGATTCAATGTGGGTGCTCCTCTCAGGAAAAAATATGTCACTTGAGTAATAAAAAGCATTGCTACTTGGTAAAGAGAGCTTTAAAGCTTTGCTAAAGTAAAAAGTTCTCAAGTTTGCTGTTTCTAAGCAAAGCATAAAAGTTCAATGCTCGTACACTAAAGATCACCGAGCATATAAATTGATTTTCTTTAAACTTTAATAATACGAGTATTTCCTATAATACCAAAGATGTCGAAAAAGTGCCCACTATAGTTTTTTTATGTTTAAAAATTCTCAGTACAATCAGAGTTGTAATCTTAGGGGTCACAACTGAGAAAATCTCTAGCACAAATTTTTTTTTGCTGTCTAAACGTTGAAAATGGCTTTATATTGTGCAGTCTAACAGAGAGTAAATGGAGAAGAGGATTAAAAAAGTATTTAATTTTTTGTTTTTGGAATTCAGAGCTGCAATTTATTAAATTAAATTGTAATCAGAAAAGGAAAAGCAAAGGGGACCTTTCAGTACTGGATATTTATCAATATAAAAAAATTTTGAAAGGAAAATGTTAAATGAAATGTGATAAATTGGCAGAAAATAAAACATCAAAATAAAATATCTAAATGCTGTGGTGTACGAATTTCCTGTGTACCCACTGTATACACAGAAAGCGGCATTACGAAGAATCCAAATAAAATATAAAAACACAAAAAAAAAAAAAATTGGCACAAAATAAAACAGATTTTTTATATCTAAATGCTGTAGTGTACGAATTTCCTGTGTACCCACTGTATACACAGAAAGCGGCATTACGAAGAATTCAAATAAAATATAAAAACACAAAAAAAAAGAATGTGGTATTTATGCAAGAAATAATGATAATTATTATTGGTCTTGCACTTGAAACCAACAGTTAAAAGTTTTCTTTCTTTTACGACACCAAAGGCGATATAAATGCTACTAAAATAAGGGACGAAATATCCTTGTTAAATTTATACACCAGTCACTGTCACTGTCACTGCCACTGCCACTAACCCATAACAGTAGTCGCACGTAAGCAAGTAATAGTAAAATGTAGAAGTCGCCAATGTGAACAAGGATATGCATTCTAAATATAACGACGCTGTCTAAATTAGTGTCTTACTATTTTGACTGTTTCGATTGCACATCATATTTTTTTTTGCCGATTTCCATAAAAGTTTTCCATATCATTTATTGTAGACTTTTACTTTGCAGCAGAACGTACGTAACAAAAACAAAACTTTTCTGCAGAAAGTCCCACATGTAGGATTGTGTGTATGTGTTTACATTTCTATATATTCTTCCTTTTATTTCATTGCAAACTGTTTCCTTTTAAAATGTCCTTTTGATAAAATCAACATTTTTGTAGTTGTCAATGCTATTCGCTGGCAGAAGGTAGATATAATGTCAAAAGCAATAGCAACATAATATCAATTATTAATAAATAAAAAAGAAGAAAAAAAAAAATACAAATACTTGCAAATGTCGCAAGGACATGCACAAAACCTACAAACAAATAGTCCGACTGATGTGCAAGGATATAAGCATACAATTTTGAAGGCTGTCTATATCACTCTAAAGATTTCAAAGCCATCATTAGGTGCTTTTGTGATATGCAATCAATCGTATATTGGAAAGGAGACACACAAGACCACTCATGCGCACACGGAAACGGAAACGGACACGCAAACGCAAACACACATATGTACTCCCATAAATGGAAATCCTGATGAAAATTTCTTAATTTGGTTTTACAGCAAATACAGAGAATTGCTAATAAATATGCAAATGCCTCATGTATGATAATTTGAATTGTTTGTTAGTTGTTGATGAGACTGTACAGCATTATTGTATTTCCACGTTATTTTATTTGTTATTTCATTTGCTTTTCACAACAATGCAGCAGGCTAAAGTTTGCGGGTTATTTTTGTTTAATTTCAGAATTACCTCATGCGTAATTCTTTCCGATTTAAAGAATGTGTATACCACGAACAATCTCCAGTCCGATTCAATAACGTAGAAACTAAATACATTTCATAACTTCGTTAATGCTTTTTATCTTGTAATGTGTTTTTAAAGATTATGAAAAATTCATCATGCTTAAGCTGTTACAGCCATATGAAAAGTAATCGGCGGGAGTAGAAAGGGGGGCGGGGGTTTTTATTTATATTATAATAAAATAATGATTCACAAGAGGTTGAGGAGTAATTATTCAGCAGCAACCAGACTTGGTGTTTTCAACTGGACGCCCTTGATTGATTTTTACCTTGCTAGCATTCTCAGTAGCGCTCGATAATGGCCCGACGCGATTCTTAATTTCAGCCGCCATTGTCATGAAGGCCTGCTCCATATTGGTAGCGCTCTTAGCAGATGTTTCTAAGAATGGAATGCCTTATTGATTTGCATATTCCACAGCCGTAGTATGATCAACGACCTTTTTGGTAGTTAAATCACTTTTATTGCCTACCAATAGCTTCTTGACGTTTTCACAGGCGTATCTTTCAATTTCTTCGAGCCATTGCTTGAAATTATTAAACGACTCTTGATCCGTACAATCATACACAACTATATTACCGTGAGCACCTCTGTAATAAGAAGATGCAATTGTACGAAAACGCTCTTGACCTGCTGTATCCCAAATTTGTAATTTAATAGTTTTTCCATCCAACTCGATGGTTCTAATTTTAAAATCTACACCGATTGCGTTGATATAACTTTCCGTATATGTATCATCGGCGAATCTCAATAAAAGACACGACTTTCCGACACCAGAATCACCAGGATTTTTACTATTTGTATTTATCAACTTTAAAACCAACCAATCCTTTTTTATCTGAAAATTCTCAGTAATTTTTTCTTTATGGGAGTTTTGCAAATCACTTTTTTTCTTCGTTTTTCTCACTACTTTGATGTGGACAATAATTTGTTTAATTTTTCTTAATTACTGTATATTGTAGGAATTTGCAAAGATGTTAAATAATAGCAACTAATAAGTTTATATTTACACGATTTTATTTATTTTTTCGATTTTATTTAAAAAGTAATTATCAAAAAAGTTAAATGCTCTGTCGAAGGCAAATTTTTCAACAGAGAGAGAGAGAGAGAGAGAGAGCAGTTATTGAAAGGTTTTATATGATAAGCCGACGAAAGAATTATCGATTGTGAAATACATACGCTTACACTGTTAATCTGAATTCTCGCATGATGTCCGAACAAACTTGTTTTGTGTACAAAATTCATTTTAGTGAGAGTTTCCTGAAACACGATTCAGCCATTTCGAACATTTTGTCTGGCCAATCAGTGCTGCCGTATGTAAACAATGGTTTTGTAATGTGGCAGTATTACCACTAATTTTATGTTAATTTGTGTTTTTTTTTCCAATGTTTAAATATTGTTAAATTTTGTTATTTTCAAATGGGTGAAAAAAGGAAATTACTTGTGCTATTAACCCTTGAAATGCATAAAGTGTTGCTATTAGCAAAGTAAGCAACTTTTAAAGCAAAGTCGATCTGGGGGCAATTAAATTATTATTCTCCATTTTTTATGCACTTTAAATTGCAATAAGAAACAAAATTGTACAAATTTTATGTAAATGGGCAACTCGATTCTGCTTAGAGATCACAAATTTCACTCATTGGCAACTCAGATTAAGCTTGCCTCAGATTAAGAAAATATAAAATTAATCCAATTTAAGCTGACAGCTGTTAGCACAAAATATTTTCTCTCTTTCTTTTTTCTCGAAGAAGAAGAAGAAGAAGAGAGCCGTCAAACTTCATATAAAAACTTTGCGCGGACAAAAATTTAGTTCGGCTATTATGGGTGAATCCAGCTTGTGAAACGCTTTGGGCTGCTGCCAGGGGAATCAATTTTTGTCAAAAAATACAAAATATGTTCTACAGTTTTTCTTTTTCAATAAAAAATATATTCTATCTGGCACGTAGTAAATCTTCCAATGAGGCATTTTAAAACCGGCCACGTAAAATTTTAAATATATGTACATGTGATTTAGTTTTTCCCGTTAGCAATCACTTTTTTTTTTTTTTTTTTTTTTTTTTTTTTTTTAAATAAGTTTTGTATGGAATAGTAAACCGATTGCATGCAAATTTAAAATGTGTAGTAGGCCGTTCTAAAAACAAAACTTTTACAATTTTTTTTTTTCGCTTACTTCTTAGAAATAATATCGAAATCAGTAGCCATCAGTATTGAAATGGGTTTAGCGATTTAAAGTCAGCTTTCCGAAAATCGTTGAAAACAGCAATTTAGTAAAATACTGTAATTGCAATACCGGCGGAAATCATGTTGCAAATCAGATCCTCGTCAATATATTCAACAGGTATCACAAAACGAGCTTCTTTACACTACTACCACTACACACGAGTTAAATTGGCTATATGCAATTTGTATTGCTATATGACTTTTTATTTTGATGAGGTGAATCTTAAGACTGACTTATAATTATTATTTACCAACTATTTATACTAAAATTATTTTGTCTTAGAGTTATAAAATAGTTTGGTTTTATCTTCAGTTTGAGTAATTACAACGGTTTAGCATTTATGTCCTCTATTATCATTAGTATAGTTAACCTGTCTACTGTCTACGCTATTGTCTAGTTATAATTATCTTATTACATTCTTATGTCTAGACTATTTATTAGTTGTAATTTTCTTAAGACATTTGCATGTCTATACTGCTAACGTTTTACTTCTACCATTTCTTGTCATCCTTATTTTGGTGGATGACAGTGTTAATTGTGTGACAGGATGTATCTCCTCTATCGCTTGACAAAAATTCTCCTGAATTTTTTTTTTTTTTTTTTGTATTACATATAGTACATTTTACGTTAATTTTATGTACATTTTACATTTTATATATATGCTAGTTTTTTTTTTTTTAAATTTATTTCGAAAATGGTTTTCATCTTTATTCTAGTCTGTATTTTGCCTTTATAGTTTCCAACTCAAAATCTTCTGTGTTGAGTTCAATTTTTGTTTTCATATTAATTTTTATAATTATGATTATGACAACAATTATGGCAATTAGGAGTGTTACATTTATTCGATATGAAATATTTTTATGAAATTTAAGCTCTTCTATTTCTTTAGTATTTTCAAATTTTTTTACTTCTATGGCTTTAAAAAGTGTATTGGTATAGTGTTCGGTTTTGCCAAGTCATTACTAGGATAAAAGTATTTATCTTGAATAGTGGTTTTCTGATTTTGAAAAGTGTTTTTATTAATTACGATTTTACAATTATTGAACACCAGAAGGTAGTTTTTATTAATTCTAATGGTTCTATCATCACAATCGTGAATAATTTCTAAATTGTTTGCATTCCTTATTAGAATCATATCTCGTGTTCAATTGCTTCGATTTCAGTTTTGTTATTATATTTAAAATTACAATTATTTAATATAGTACAGTGTTTACTATTTTTAAGGTTTTTGAGATATACATTTTCTTTGTAATCTAAAACATTATTTTCAATTTCAATTACATATGTTTTTGGTTCATTAATTTCCATATAATTTTTATTGGGGAGGGGTGAAATCATTTTCAAATCTGTTTCAATATAATTAATAGCAATTTTTATTGCAATTATTAGTATTCCATCTTTGTAGTTCAAAATGTCAATTTTCATAAATCTTAATTTAAAGAAATCTATTTGAAATCTATCTATTTCCTGCGATGTTAGCATACTCGAATGAAATACATGGTTTTTAGCAGATACTCACTCCTATTCTGCGTTTCGATTAAGTCTCCGTATTTAGTTCCGTTGCGATCGAAAATTAGTATTCTGCAGAAAAACGGAATCGAAAGAAAAAGAAGAAGACAACAATGTTTACAAAATTAATAGCCTCACTGTGGAATGTTGAAATGAAATAGGATGAAATGAAATGATAAGTTTATTATCATTTTCATAAGCAAATGTTAAATTTAATGCAAAAAGTTAATAAGTTAATAATAAAAATAAGTTGTTGATAAACAGAGTAAGTTGTCTATAAACAGGTTGATAGACAGTTTTTCTCGTGAGATGCAGCAAAATTCTATGACTTCTTACTTCATACTAGTCTGGTGCTATTGTTTTTGACTTGTAACATTATTAAATACTAATTTAATTAAATAAATTAATTAAAAATAGTTTTAAGTGTTTTTTTAATCGCTTTAGAGCACTTTATTTCATTTTCTACTTAAATTTTTTTCAATTTTAAAGTTTTTAACTAAAAAACAGAGATAAAAAAACTCCTCCGTTAACAAAAACACAACTGAGAAAAACGGAGCTCCGATCGTAATGCAGAATACCTACAATCGAAAGAAACTAAGCGGAAACGAAACGCAGAATACCAAAATTGCCAAACGGAGGAAATTTCGATTCAAATCGAAACGCAGAATAGCCCCCACTATATTTTCCTGAACATGTTCAATTTTTTCCTTTAGGAAAAAACATTTGGTCAGTATATATAACTCTTCGAACTATTTCGTTGTGTCTGTTCAAATGTGTTCAAATCTGGCCATTGTTTGTTTTATATTTTCCCTGTCGTATTCAGTAGCAGATTTTAATATTTGGTTTGATTCATTGAATTCCATATTTATGGATATTTGTTTATTTATAGTTACTATAACATTATGACTATTTTCATCAATCAACGCGAGATTCTCAAGAATTTCCTGTCGCTCGTTGTCGTCCATAACACCAGCCAGCCATTTTTTATGTAAGAGGATGTAGCTCACACGCACAAACTAACATGGATGCAGAGTTTTTGCATACGAAAAGGATCAGCAGTGACTGTAAGCTTTGAGACAGCTCGGAAAAATTAAATCTTAATTTTGTTTTGTAATTGTATAAATTAGAGTAAACAACACTTAAAATAAATGGATGTGTGTGAGATCAAGTTTCGAAATTTATCATCCCGGACACAAACCACATGATTTAACAGACCTCTGTTAAAGTAATAACATAGCTCTTCTGGTAGACTTGTAATTCAGGTAGTACACATTCTAAATGGAATTCCGACCCCATTTCTTTATAGAAATATATAAGAAATATACTCGTATTTTGAGATAAAAAATCAGCTAGAAAAAGTAATATAAAAGCGAGTTCAGCTTAAAGAAATTTGGAATTCCATTAAAGGATGATTGCCAGAAGAACGGCAGCATCAAATCGGCTATCATTTTTTACTTTTACTCAAGTTTTTAGCATTTTAATGAATTTTCAAGTTTGGAATTCAGCTTAAAGAGTTATTCCAGGAGAACGGAAGGAGTTGAGCGGCTAAAAATCACTTTACAAAAAAAAAAAAAAAAAAATATTTCACGTTTTTTAAACAAAAATTTCATTCAATATCAGCTGTTCATAATTATATTGTCATTTCCCGCATTATTTTTGAAGTTTCCTTTCCAAGAAATAAACAAACAGAAAGGCCTCAAAATCTTGAAAATAAATATTATCCCAGCTTGTATCACGTTACCCTGGGGAGAGTAAAGAGTGGCTGATAGCTAAATAAGGCGCTTAAAAAAACTTGAAATTTTTTATAAATTTTTGTTTAAATTCCCTGTTGTCACCCTTTACATCATTTATAAATTCCAAACTCGCGTTCAAAATATGAGCACGCATATTCTCTTTCTGCCGTTAAGCGCAAAACTTATTTGAATTGCTTAATTAAAGATCAAAAGCATTTGCCTTCATTTTCTTCTTTTCGTATTTTATTATTTGAAGTAAAAAGGACAAAGAAATTTTCACGAATAAAAAGAGCCAAGCAGAGGAAGAAGCAGACATTTCATTGGAAAGTGCTTTGCCAATGTCAATATTGAATTACGGTGTTATAAGAAAAATCCATTAACGACTAACGTGTTTTTATTTTAATTCTGCCTCACACTACCAGCCATCTCGGATATTTTATTTAAATACTTTGCCCCACATACGCACATTTTCGCTCTTCCGCGAATCCGTTCGAGTACGTATTGGCCCAACTGACACATTAAAAATCTAAATAAATATTCTACTCGTATATCTTTTGTAGAAAAATCATTCTCATAAGTGAATTTCTATTTAAATTTTTCAATCTTGTGCTTTAATATTTCCTATTAAAAGATTACTGAAATGAAAACGGAAATTTAGCTGAATGGAAGAGATACAAGCGATTTGTCTGAAGTACATGCAAAGAGGAAGGGGGAATTTTCAAAATATACGTGAGATGTATTTGAAAATAATTTAAATTTGTTAAATTTTGTTTGATGGGAAATGAAAAGTCATCTCTTACGGCTTTTATTTTGAAATTAATTTGTGGAGAGAAGCAAAAGCGAGATGGAGGGGAATAAAATAATCTCTGCACGAACAATATAGCTTCCATTAGATGCATGCAAGCAAAGGAAATGTTAATGTTGCTGGATAAGGTATGCCAAGTTGTCATACTGGTTCAACTCCATTAAGTATACTAGATGGTGCAGCTATTAAAAGACTCGTTTGGCGTTCAGTGAATCGGGGAGCCCAAAAGCACAATATTAACATGGCTACCTGTCAATGTTGCCCAACTACACTGTCTCCTCCAAAGGTTGCAACTCTTACTAAAAAAGAGGCTGAATGGAAAAGACAACAACTAATAATATCATTATTGGCCGTACTCGGGAGTTTCTGAGAGGCCGCCTTATACAAGGGAGACCATCTTACTACTTTAAACAATGTTGGAAGACCCCATTGGATCGCCAGCAGTCATCCAACAATATTTTTCATGGATATCTTTTTGATGTCAATCTACAACCAAAACATGGGCTACTGCTGGAAACCTCATCATTGGAGTTTGGAATATACTTGTACCAACACTGCACCTAAATGTGCTTGGAAAGAAAAACCTTATCTACTAAATTCCGTGGGCTGAGAATGAAGTCTATCATTAGCTTTCGGTCCAGCACGACCAATAAAGAACTGATTGCAACTGATTGGTCGCAAGAACAATCCCCGAAGGGCATTTTTTCTACATATTTAACTCTAATCGATAACAAAATGCTGGACCTATCGTAGACCACCAAGCAAAGATGACCTTTAGCTTTCTCTTTCCTGCAAACACATTCGTTACGATGTTATTTCGTAAGCGCCCTAAGTGCGCGTCATCGCAACAGCTCGCAAACTTTTTTTAACATACCATGCTCAGACGTACAAATTTTCATGCTTCAAAGCTTTAATTTGTTTTACTTTTCCATAGACAAGAGGCAGGTCTTGCTTCGGTTTTAGGCATTTTATATTTACAGAGCTTTAAAATTTTCTGAATTTTCTCACGCTACAATAAACTATTAAAGCCATACAAACACAGAAATTTTAAAAATGTTGCTGCAAAATTGAAATACTGAAGTGATTACAAACCGAAATGGAGATGTTTGCTGGTACCACTGGCCCCCATATTTGGCAAAAACGTTGTAAAAAAAAACTACGAAAATTAATCTGAAAGTTTCACTTTCCGTTTTACTTCGCTGACAGTATTCTATGGTAGAAAGGTTACATTTTATTGAATACCTCTGATGTCCACGGCTATCTAAGGCTGCCCATAACATTTTTGCCCACGCAAAGAATGAGGAGAAAACTTGTACAGCTTCTTTTTATTTCATGGAGTTAAAAACAAATGCGTACACAAATTTGAATTATCAACTCAATCAAAAGGAAGAAAAAAGAACATGAAATGAAGAAGAACCTAAGAGAGAAAAACTTAAAGAGATGGATTTCTAATTTTCCTTCATTGTTTCAGCATTATTTCCTTCATCTGTCTAACGGCACTTCAGACGTAAGAGAAGCAGCCTAAAATTATACTGCGATTTTTTTTTTATAGTCAGGCGATAAGTTCAGCTACGCAATTTAGAAGATATAATGTTTGTGAACGATTCTTTCAGACATTTTCTTAAGCTCCCTACAAAACCACATTTAAGTAACACAAAGAAAATAATTTTAAAGTCAACTTTTCTATTTTCGTACGCACTTGTTTGCGTTGTGTGCATAAATGTAAATGCGTATGTATGCTTCGATGTAAGAAAGCATCATTTCATCAAAGCTGAAAATGGAAAATTTAAAGCTTCTTTAAATAGAAAAAAAAAAGTTTTAGTTTTTTTTCTATTTTTTTAATGCGAATACAAAACTAAAACAATACGAAATTATTTCCATTTTGCCCAGAATAGATTATTGGGTGGGGGCAGGTGAGTGCATCCTGTACAGGAGAGATGTTTCCTTTAATAGTAGAAAGTCCATGAGGTATTTAATCAATTTGCCTAAAATACAAACTCCATAAATCGTAATTTAACAGCCTTAAAAATATAAAAACTTTTTAAAAATTGTTGTTTATTTTGTGACAGCGACTGTCAGTCACGAAAACGAAACGAGCTTTGCATGTGAAATAATATTAATTCTTTATTATTTTTACATCATTAATTGATTTATTTATTTTTTTTAGCGAAAATATATCTACTCTTGAAAATTTCTTTCTATTGAGATCACATGTAACAGTTGGCGGGCACTGTACATATTCTTTGCACTGCAATATAGAAATTTCATTTATTCATTTGCATTGCACAATTGTTTTTGTCGTCTGACTTTAGCATTTAATAATATAATTTTTTTGTGCAAAGCAAGTCTCGTTACATGTAATTGTTGGTTGTGTTTTATTGAAAAATATTTAAAATAATATTTTTACGGAGCTTAATTTGTCACATTTAATAGTGTTTAAATTCAATTGTTTAATCGCCTTAAAGCATGCTATAGTAAATTTCACATTTTGTCATTTAATTATAAAAAGTTTGTTTTAAATGAGCATTACAGCAATTTGATATCTTATTAAGATATATTTTGCAGTTAAAAACCGTCACATTATTTTATACATGGAGGGAAAAGACAGACTGACAGACTGTGGCTGGTCTATGCCTCTGGTCAAATATGTTACAGCTGCCACAAAATTCAAATACTGAAAAATATTTAACTGATTTAACTAAATTTTTTATTAATTTAAACGAAAAATAAATTACATTCATATCGTATAAAATTTCTTTTTGTTGTGGCTTCTTGAAATTCCCTTTGCATTTTTGGGGAAAAATCGTTAAATTTTAAAAACGTCCGTTTGTGTATTTTTAAATGAAAAACTTGCGTTTTTTTTGCTCTTGTATGATTGTTTTATGTTTTCAAATGTTTTTAAATATATTTTTGCTAATAATAACGAAAATTTTTTTTTTCGAGATTTGGGGTAAATTTCAATTTTTGATAAGGGTAACCCCTTTGCATTTTTGGCCAAAAATCGTCAAATTTTAAAAACGTCAATATGTGCATTTTTAAATGAAAATCTTAGGAGTTTTTGCTCTTTTATGTTTATTTGCATTTTTGGATAAAAATCGTCAAATTTTAAAAACGTCTATATGTGTATTTTTGAATGAAAATCTTAGGATTTTTAGCTCTTTTATGTTTATTTGCATTTTTGGCCAACAATCGTCATTATTATTTTTGAATGAAAATCTCAGTATTTCTTTGCTCTTGCATGTTTATTTTATGTTTTCAAATGTTTTTAAATATATTTTTGCTAATCATAACGAAAAATTTTTTTTTCGCGATTTGGGGTATATTTCAATTTTTGGGCCAAAATCGTAATTTTTTTGAAAACGTCCGTTTGTGTAAAAATGCCTATAAAGAATGATGGGCAACTATGCCTTGTATAGTTAACCAGTCCACATTGGCTACTGGAATTGGTTTTGCAATTGAGAAGAACTTATCAAGAATGCCACACTTTTTAAACGTCATCGCCAATTTTAAAATATCCGATGCCAATCTTGACCCCTAAAATATTATTATTTTACCTTTAGTTTTTTTTTTTATTTTCCTTTGTAAATTTTTAATTGCCTACAATTGCTAAATAACTGCTTTTAGTTCATTACCTTTATTGCTAAATCAATTGCTAAACTTTTAATTACGCTACACAAACGTTTTACTGAAATGTAATTTTATCAAACTTTAACACGAAATACATGCGTGTAAATAAATGCATGTTAATGAGTGTGCAATGCATGTTACGTAGCATTTAATTTTGTCAGAGGCCTGCAGCGAGTAACTTTACAGTGCAAGCAAAACCTATTCACTTTACTCAATATTATGCTCTCTCAGTCTCCTAGATGCTCCCTTAAGAGAGGAGGAGAGCAAACAAATGTACAAATGTAATCAGAATGTATATCAGAATATCTCACATGCTCACGAATATCCATAGAAAATACTCCTGTAAATTTAATATTTTTGAAAAGCGAGTAAGAAGAGCTTAGATTTTGCTATAACCACTATTGAGGAGATAATCCCTACTCATGGAATTAATGTATTGGGGGCGGAATTTGGGGGAAAGGGGCCAGATTAGCGGTAAATTATGTAAGCAGTAACAGTAGTTTCATGCTTTAAACACTTTAGCAACACAGAAGGCTTCGAAGATCTCAAGATCTGAACAAACTGACTTGTCTGGCTGATTTTAAAAGGTCCTTAGTTTTTTAAAAGGTACTCTTTTAAAGGAATGTCTTTAGATTGGTATTTGTTAAGGGGAACTTTTCCAAAATGTTTTTTTTTTAAAATATTCATATTCATATTTTTATTTTTATTTTTTTTTGATTAAGTTAAGGACGCTTCTTAATAAAAATGAGCTTTTCTTTTTCATTGCTATTTAGTTTGCCTTTAAAGAAGTTATTGGTTGCATTAACAAGAAGTTTTAGGTTTTTCGGGGTTACTCCGCAGGAGAATGAATAGTGCACAGCCTACTAAAGCAGAGATCGCCAGTTCGATTCGCAACTGTAACCTGGATATTTTCCTGCGGACAAGCTAGGAAATTGCTTTAAAAAAATAATTGGATCGGTCCTAGAATAATGTGTGTGTGTGCGGGTGTGTGACTTCCCAGATGTAAAATATATTTTAAACTCACCATGAATAGTGACAAGATGTTTCACTTTCAGCTGATTTTATAATAGTTTATTGTACAGGAGGAATGTTGTAGGACTCTTGATTTGCTATAAATTTAATATCGGCATATTGCTGATATCCTTGTATATTTTTTTAACGATATTTGCTGCTGTTTATTCAAATTATATGAAATTGAATTACGAATTTTCCTATAATTTGTTTTTTAAATGGCTGGGTAAAGTCCTAGATGTGTGTGTGTGGGTGTGTGGGTGTGCATGTGGCTGTGTGGATGTGTGTTGGTGTGCATGGTTGGTTAGTTATTTGGTATTTCATAATGAACTTTCATTTTTAAAACGTGTGTGTGAGAGAGAGAGAGATATTGCAAACGTGAATTGATACTTAAATAACAGGCAATGCCGGCAATTACTAAAGAAATTAATTAAATTTAAAATAAAAGAAATTTTATAAAAATACGAAACAGTTTTGCAAAGTTTACCAAGTAGTTGGAATCACTAACAGTGTAATATTTTTTATTTACTTTTATTTTAAACCTTTTTTCAATTAATTTTTTGCTTCACTGTAATTTCAGCTCACTTTACTTTTAATTAAATTTAAGATAATTATTTAAACTCGATTCATTGTTATTCGTTATTGCAGCATAATTGAATTTCTTTAATTCACTTATATACTTCTACATAATAATTAAATTATTATTATGTTTATTGAATTACCACAATTGATATATTTTTCCACTTGCATAGTTTCTATTTCGTATAAATATTTTTTCTGTTCAGTACACAACAAAAAAAAAAAAAAAAAAATAAAAATTGTTTGGCCGGAAGTGGCGGGCGGATTATATTGTTGACTCTGAAATCACATCCTGTTGCATTAACAAACGGAAATAATGGGGAAAAGCAATTAAAATAAAAATTAAATAATTAATTCCAACGGAAAGAGCGGCAACAACTTTTGGAAAAGAAATTCCACTTGAAGATAAAATTCCCAATGTATTCTCTAAATAAACCAGAAATTCTCTAAAATTACGAAACTAGATAAAGAAGTTGGGATTTCGTGAAAACAAATTCAAAATGTTCTCTAGTTTGTGGCTACAAAACCACTGTGCCTAAAAGAATAACTCGAAAAAAGCCGTAAACTATTAATGAAATATTTTTTTTTGTTGCATCAATCAATTTCTTGTTTAATTTTAATTTAACATGGAAAACTAGACTTGGCGAAGTGTTGATACCATCGCTGGATGTAGTGGCCGTGAACTCTTCTAACTATCGATTTACATTTCGGCTATCGAATAATGTCTGAAAATATCGCTAATCGTTTTTGATGAAAATATTTGCCTGCAATTTCATTATGAAAATTTTTGTCGTTTCTCTTCTTAAGAGAGTGAAATGATTTCGAACCGAGTCCTGCCAAATTGCTACTAAAGGTCTCCTTTCACTATCTCAGACAGTCGTATGATTAACTCAAAAGAAAATCTGATAGTGATACCCTCCTATTTTAAAAAGTCGCAACCAAATGGCGGGGCTGGTGCTGCACTATCATGGAAAAATGATGGAAGGAAAGCAACTCTGGTCGCAAAAAAATTTCATTTTGTAAAAATTCTCATAAAAATTTGACATTTTTGGTTCACACTGTTCTACTTCTTCATCGGAGATGCCATTTTTAACAAATCTCACAACTGTGTGGGATAGTCAAACATGACCTTAATTTAAATTTGCCCACAAACGTCATTGACCAATTTCTTTCACGATAATCGTAGTGGTAAAATTTTTAACTGTATTCGATATCGGAGGCAATCCACTTATTATGTCGGCAGTAAATCGACAATAATTACTACGTTGTTATTTTTAATGATAAACATTTTTTTTCGTGATAACAGACATATATTGCTTTATAATGTTTATATATTTGAATTTTATGTATATACACCTGTACGAGCAGCTATTTAATTTTTCCAGAGTAATTCTTGTTTATTTTTACTTATTTTTTAATAAAACAAGACAGCATACTTTTTTCAACAGAAATTTTTTCAAGATAACTTTTAAATTTATTTTTGTTTTATGTGATTTTTTTTTTAAAAAGTGTCTCTTTCTCAAGGACGATTTTAGGAATTTATTGTAAAGCCGTTTTTGGATTTCGCTCGTAAGAAAATAGTTTTAAACTTTTTTTTTATGGTTTTTTAATCTGCTTTTAAGTTCCTTCCAAAATTATTTTTTTTTAATTTTCTTTTATCTATGACTTGACAGAATCGAAAAAACTTTATTTGAACAAAGTTTTGCAACCTTTGAGGAAAAAGAGTATCCTTAGAATTATCTCATGATGGCATAACATTATAACACTCCTGCCATTTCGATTAATTTAATGATTTTTCTTTTTACTCTGGAGCTTTCCGTTAATTTACGATTATTATGTGAGTGTTTCGGTTACATTTTTCTAAATTAATCGTTAAATTCCAGAGCTTTGAGTTGTCTTGAGCAAAATTCACACCCTGTTCAGACATAAATTTAAATTAGTTTATTTAAAGCAATTCAGCGTTCACACAAGATATTTTTATTTAATTTTTTTTTTTTTTTAATTGGTTACAAAAATTCCGTATCTTATTTGACATTTTAATTTGCATGTCACTCACTGGTGACAAGTGCAAACGTTTTTTTTTCTTTATTTTTTTGCCTCTCTAAAGAAACTTTTAAAACCGTTGAATCGGTCATTTTACTCAATTTATGAGGCAATTCAAAAAAGAAATTGCTAATTCATGATGAATGGAGAAAGAGGTTATCTTACGCCAGCTGTGCGTCTAAACGGGCTTTTAAAGTTTTTGTAGTGGAAAGGACAACTGCAAATAAACTCGATTATAATTTATTTATCCTTTATCAAAAAAGGCTTTGAATAGTCTCTGAATAGTCTCTGAATGTTGTAATAAAGTCATAAAACCATGATTTATTTATTGTTTGGCTTTCGCAAATAAAATGTAAAAATAAATAGACGGAATGGATAAAACAAGAAAAAAAAATTGACATGGCACATATTTGTGAAATTCAATGCACGTAGACTTGGAATACTCTTTATTGTACATATTAATGAGAGTCTGGAAAAGGACGTTAAGGATAATTTGTTTTTCATCCTCCTGCATTCAACTTGCCATATATATGTATTTTGCAATGGTTTTGGTTCAGCGCCCAAATGTAGACTATATAAAACTAAAGCACTTTCTGTCTGCTCTTCACCAAAGTCAAATGCAAAACTTTTTTTTTTTTGTTTTTTTTTCTGGTATTTTTTATTGCAGATTTTAAAAGAATTAAAACAAAAATAAGGAATTTTTTTAATCGATAAATAAAAGTGAAGCTGATTGGGAAAGAGGCAAAAGTTTTGGATTTGAGAGGCAGCAACAAGCCTTGCTTAATATGAGTATGCATATATTTGCCAGGCTTAGTCTTATTGCATTCTTCCAGGATGAGTGAGGATGTGGGAGTCATGTTTGGAAAAATGTTATCAGAAGAAGTCGTTCAGGCACAAGTTTTTACATGTAAGAAGAGGTAGAGAGCTTATTAGTCATCAGAGTTTAGATAACTCACACTTAGCGAACGAAAAAAAAAAAAAACTTTTTTGACTTCTTCTGCAGAGGCTATTGTGGCACCTCTTTGTCAATAAAGAAGTATGCAAAAAAGAATACTAAAAGTAATTCTTAAGCTTTGAAAAATGAGCTGTGCTTTTTGCGGAGTGGTATAAAGAGTGTTAATATTATAAAACACTTAATTGATATGTGTGTTACAGGGTAACGTGAATGCGTGCTAATATAGCTCTACTTCACGGTGCTCTTAACACTGGGTGAATATAATGCGTCCACCAGCGTCACCACACATAAGTGTGAGTACCAGCGGAAAGTTATGCATTTGGACATAAGTTTTCCCCCTTGGTGAGAGTCGGAGCCTGTCTAAAACCCCTGCCGCTCTTTGGATCACGGCACCCGGTTGCAATGCAACTCCACACCGAGCTAATGCTCTGCCCGCGATATGGACATCAACCACAGCCACCGCGAGCCTCCCGAAGGGCCTCACCAACTGTCAGGCTGAAACCAAGGATCGGTTCCAGGGACTCCTGACACCCGCGGCACCAGATATTAAGTGTCCGGTAAAGTTCGTAGCTGAAACTACTCACATTTCGGCCCCAAATAGCTCAGGAATGTGTAACCTGTCACTTAATTGATATAATCGGATAAAAATGCAAAAGCAGACTTTTGCAAGATTCGCAATGCTAGCAAGTAAATTTGTCCCCTTCCGCCCTTTTTTCTTTTCGCCATTGCGCACAAATTTACTTTAAGACTTTGTGAAATCGAATTAAATATATTTGATTCTTTGACATTTTTGTAATGCTTAAATTACACCAAAATCGAAGAAGGTCGGGAAAGTTTTTTTTAACATTTTTAAATAAAAAAAGATGCTCTATTTTTTTCCTATTTTTGCTATCTTTTCTATATTTTCATATATTGTTTTAATTTATTATTCTATAATAATATTTTTTCACAGTGTAAAGGAATAGGTCAAACAAATATACGAATATATAAAAATAATTTTTATAAAACAAGTTAAGCTTAAAAAATATTTTTTAATTATTTTTTTATATTAAAATTTTATATTTTCTTAATTTGTTAGAAACATTTATAAAAAACTTTTTTTTTAAAATAATTCTTTAAGGCTTTTTTAAACTGAAAAGAATTTATAATTCTATTTTTAGTTATTCAGGTTAAGTTAAACGAATTATTTAACTTATGAAATTAACTTCAAGAATAAAAATGAATGAGAACAATACGAACGAGTACAGTGAACTCCTTAAAAAAATCTATTAGAAAAATAAATGCGAGTTAGGGCCTTTCTACTTGAGACCTACGATATGTCATAAACAATTTGGAAACAATAAACAAAACAATTTGATTTATTAATATAACATTCATTAGCAGCAATAAAACTAATTTATTCAATTCAGCACATATGCAAATTATTTATGAGAAAAGAATACGAGAATTATGAAGGGGGGAAAAATGTTTAAAACCACATTCAACATTTGACAGTTTATCTTGTTTACACCTTTTCTAGTTTTTCTCATTATTTATCCCTGTAACTATTTCGTTATTTAAAGATGGCATTCTTTTAAGGCTCTTCGTTCGCTAAGTGTAAATAAGCTAACAAATACTTGCGGCAAAAAGTTTAAATTGTTTTACAATGTCGCAGATGCGGCAACATACTCGTATTTCCTTCGGCTGTTGCTTAAGAACTGAAACGCATTAAATTTTAATTAAATAACAATTTTCATGTACAAATAAACAAAATGTTGAGTTTATTACTTCAACAAAAATAAATTAGTTATTTATAAATCTCAGGAGCAAAAAAGGTATTGTGTAGCGAACACTTGCTCTTTCATTCGTCAGCAGGACAAAGCGTTCATTTGCTTTAATGATATCGGATTGCCTTAATTTTATTCGTAAAGATTACACAGTGACATACATAATAAATACAATTTAAAAATGTTTGATTGTTGTTAAATAAAAGTTAAATATTAAAAGTGAAATATTTTAAAGGATTATTCGGACTTGTTCAAGCCATACATGAAAGTAAAGTTTAACAGCTCAAATTTGACGCATTGCCCTAAGCAGTTGCAGAATGCTACACGCAACACAGCGACACGCCATCATAGCCGCGGATTATATATCAAAAATGATTCCCCGTATGGATCAAAAACCCAGAAACTTCTTTTTACAAGTTTGGGCTCGCATGCGACAAATTTTATTTCTTCAACTGTGACTCTTTTGAGAGCGCCATCATTGGAGCAGTCGCAGTAGTTGACGGTAATAAAATAGTTACTTAGCAGGCTACATGGCGGCAATGTCTACATTGACATTATTTGTGGTCAGCAAGTTAAAACTAGAAATAATTTTGTAAATCAATCATACGAAAATACTTCCAAAATTTGTGTCCACCGTATATCTAAAACAATACTTTACACACCACTGTTTATTTATTCATCTCGTTATAATAGCAACAGAGTAAATTCCCTTTATTAACATATCATGTTAATTTTTGGTGTTGTCTGCACTAAAGACTCAAAACAAGTAAAGCTCTGCTAAATGATTTGTTGTAATTTTGATACTACTCTTTTATAAGAAAAAAGTCGGCCCAACATTTTTTTTATAAATTTATTTCCAATAAATCTGTTGTATTGTATTCCGTTGCTGAGAATTGTTTTTGTTTTCTAAGAAAAAAAAATAAAATATATTTTTTTATACTGAATAGTCAGGCGCCATAATTAAAATGAAATTTAATGAATTCTCGTTAAGTTTTTGGCAAGTTTTTATATAAACACTCGAAACTTTGCAGTAATGCTGTTTAAGACAAAATGACGAAAGTTATAGCAGCTTTAGGGGGTAGAGGAATACAAACTAAAATACGTGATTATTTTAATTAACAGTGGGGAAAATCATGCTTCTCTTGATAATGAAGTTTCTTTATGATGTACTGATTCCCTGGTCCATAGTCGTTATAAAGAAGGCAATTTACTTCCACTTGGCTCTATGAGAGAAAATATAATTGACGTGACAACAGGAGAAAGGATAACTTTCTTTTGGTTTCTCTTCAAATCATCACCAACAATAATTTTAACAATTGAAACTTTTCCAAAATTAAGTTATCCGCAACATCAACTGCGAGTATCAAAAGATTTCAAGTGAATTTCTAGCCTCGTTATTTATTTATGGCCAATTACTTCCAACACCCTAAAGAGAAACAGTTGCTTTCGCTTCCATTGCACTAGAACGCTAAATGGAGATGGCATGACTGCAAAAGGTTTATTTTTTTTTAATTTTTGAGTAAATTTCAACAAGTTTTCTTACTAATTAAAGTATACTTTTCAACAGCAGACATACTTTTTCAAAGTCTATGAAAGTTAGTCTGGTCAGGAAAGTACATATATTTCTTGGGAAACAAGTAAGCTTTTCTTTACCGTAATAATCGTTCAAAACAGTTACTTAGTAGCAATTAAAAATATGTATATATATTTTTAATTTAAAATGCAAAAGCAAAAAGCTTTTGCCAGCAATGCTTGGAAGGAGCACCAGCAGCAACAGTAACAGCTAGAACAACAGCAGCTCCAGCAACAGTACTTAAATGATAAATTAGTTGCAATTTTTCTTCCATTCACTTTTATAATTTAAAACAATTCATCTTATTTTATCAGGACATACATATAATGGCAAGGATACTTGTGCCAGCCAATAATAAAGCAACAAAAGGATGACGTTAATATGAGAACCTCGCTGCAAGGACGAAGACGGTCCTAAAGGCTTCGCACCAAAAGTGCAGGCAAAAATTTGTTTTTAATTCAACCGTAGGTGTTCCCCTTATATATTTTGAAAGTGGTAGTATATAGACACCCCATCCAAGAAGATGAAGGAATCGAGAGAAGCAATCGACGTATAGATCTGGAATAAAATTCCTCTTGGAATAAACAAAAGGAATAGAATGGAACCAAATCTATTACTTGCACTTTTCTCTTTCCATTTGTTTAACTAACGTATAACATTTAGTATTGTATCTTCACTCTCCAGCTTTTGTAATTCGGGGATTCCCCATGTATGTCTGGATATCGTGAGCTACACAAAAATTTAGTACACTCATCAGCACGAAGTTTAACTGGAACGAACTACGTTTGAATACAACTTTTTAATCAGTTTTTATATGAATTTCTTTCAACCATTCGAGGCTATTTATTAAACAGCAAACTTTTTTGAATGAGAACTTCTAATCATGCGCTTTTTTGTAGAAAAAAATGGTGCCCTACAGTATATGTCATATTATTATTCGAATAATTTTAGTGCCATGCTTTTATTCGGAGTATTTCTATTCCTCTAGCTTCATAACAACACTAATGTTTATATTAAATTAATTTATGTTAAGTATTTTATATACAAAAAACTTTTATATATATATATATAATATATAATATATATAATATATATAATATATATATAAATATATATAAATAAGTTTTAGATTGTGTATTTGAACCACTGAATTTTATTTTATTGTTAACAAAATTTAAAATTTGGGAAATTTCGTCCATATACTTTCATCAAAAATAAATTTTAATCGAATAAGTTTTTTTTTGAATGATTTTAAGCGAATAATTTTTGTTTTGCATTATATATAAATATATACATTTATTCTTATAATATTTTTAAGTTATTTGACAAAATTTTACTTTAAATTAATTTTTATAAAATTTTTGTGCTAGAGATGTGCATGTGACTGATTTTTCGTCACGATCACTATACATTTGTGATCACTGTGACATTTGTAAATCTTGTTTAGTTCAAATAGAGGGATACCATGTAATATCTGGATTCAATAGTGAGCTGAAGCCCAAGATGAAAATTGCTATCATTTTTAGATAGCAAATTTCTCGATGAAATTTTAGATCAGTTCGATGCATTTCAAGGACTCGGCAAAATGCTGACTACTTTCGTTTGAGGAATATTCAACTCGTCTATTGAATCAGGCTTTTCAGTTTTTCGCATCAGTAACTTGTCTCAACAGTTCTAACTTTTTTTTTAATTAGTAACGCATTGATGGTGGAGAATGGGTTTCACAGAGACCCATCCATGTATACACTTTGGGAAACCCCCTACCGAAGTTGTTATAATTTTAATGGCTTTTCGCAGTGAGTTTTTTTTTTAATTTTCGTAGAACACTTTTCTTATTCTTGTGACTACGGCTGAGTTGTACTATATTATGAAGTAGGCTTAACGGATAAAAAATATTTTCATGGAATGTGCTACGGTCTTATCCATACCTACGAGCTTGTCTTGTCTCATACACTTTACCTTTCATAATCTATATATGGAAAACCCTGTTTTGTGTTTTGGTTGAGGAAAATTTTTAGCAGAACAATTTTTAATTATTAATAATTTTAAAACAACTTTTGTCAAGTTAGAATAATTCTGGAAGCACCTTCGTCTGCTCGCCCATATTGACTATTTTACTCATGACAAAAACATCAAAAGATATTTTTCTTGTAATTTTAAATATCAAAGACATTATCATGCTGACTGCTGTTACCGAGACGTTTTTTTTTTTTTGTTTAACAACGATAATTTGTTTACAAATCCTCTCTATTGCTGCTACATTGCAATGAGAGAAGTCCATGGAAAATAGAAACAGATATATTTTTCATCACACCCCCCGGGACCACCAGTCAAGTCAACTGATGAAGTAAGAGAATTTTTTTCATAATTTATTTTTGTAAAATGTTACAATAAGAAACTTTGTGGAAACAGCAAACTTCTTGCTCACAATGTCAGTTGGATTTAATTTTTAGATGCAGACGAGCTTTAAAAGTGCATTGGACATTAGAGGTTTGATATTTTCTCCTTTTGTTGGTTTGTGAAAGGAACCAAAAGGCTAGAAGTTCAAAAACTTTTATAAAGAGTAAGAAACTGAGAAAAAATTTATGAAATTTTTTTATTAAACTTAAAAGATTTGTTCCTTAGAAAAAGCATTTTTCAATAATTTGTTTTCCAATAAAGAAAAAAGTTTAGAATGAAAAAAAACTTTATTTAAAAAAAATTATTTTTAAACATTTAGTTTCTTGGGTTGAAAACCGATCAACTAATATAGAAGTGAATCAGAAAATGAATGCATTTGTGTTCTAGTTGCAACTTTAATCAGAGATTACAGTATAATCTCGATACAGTGGACAAATAAAAACCAAGTAGTGTCCGCAATATCAAAATGTTGGAATTTCCGAAGCAAAGTAGTATTTTGTAAATAATTAATTAAAAATTAATTTCTTTTATTTATACACTAAATGATTCAAGCTCATCACCTTCTTCAGTCTCATCATCATTGCTTTCAACTTCGTCATTCAATCAATCATTTACCTCATGAGAATTATAAATGTCAGTTGCTAAATGAGCAAGTAAATCAATTACTTCGGCAGAATATCTGCGTCTCAGTCTTTTTAAAAGTATTTGGCCCAACTTTACGCCACGTTTTTTAATGTAAAAGTTTTAAGAGCATCTACGAGATTTTCTGAACTTGATAAAACATCTGACCAAAAACTTTTGCGATAATTAATTTTCATTGCAAAAGAAAACGAAATAAGTGCAGTCCGAATTATTGAGGTAGAATAAAAGGATAGTGTCTGCATTATAGAGTATTTAATGGCAACAAATTATTTACCGCCGTTGTCCAGATTTTCAGGTGTCTGAAATATCGAGATTATACTGTATTTTAAATTAGAATTTGCTTAAATCTTTACATGTTTTAGCAAATTCAAATAAATAAATAAATAAATAGTAAATTCTTATATAAATATGATAATCAGTTTCGGAAAAATGTTAAAAATAAAATCTAGAAAATCTTTACTTTTACTAGTCTTTATAAATTTATGCGCCGCAATTTATCAAACACACTTTTAATTTAAATATATGAAATATAATATATGTAACTCCACTATGCAGCACAAACCGTTTTCACAAAGCGAAAGAAAGAGTTCAAACTTTCAAGTTAACAATACAATAAAATAAGTTTATCTGCTTACGCGGACTTAAATACAATACATTTGCATTAATCCTCCATATTGCGAATGTCAAGGGTGACATAACTCATGTCGACGGCGTTGCCGATGACAAGCTCGTTGACAACATTGACAACTTTCGATAAAAACAGATAACATTTTGGCATTATTAGAGATAACAAAACGGCGACATTGTTTTAGATTGTGTTTGGTTTTAGCGACACACATATAGTATCAACGATTCAATGCAAATTTCCAACTGTGAAGGTTCAGAATTTAAAAAAACGTTTGCAATGGAAAAAAAATTTGTGGGCATCAGAAACAAAATTTGAGATGATAAAAAAAACCTTAGAAGGAATAAATACAACTTTAAAGGAGACAAGACGGTACCAGAGAAAACTATATGAAATAGAAGAAAAAAAAATTAAGATGATGAAGAGACTGGGGAACAGACGCGAAGAACTCCATGGAAGAGAAATGCAAATAAGATATATAAAATTGGAAATAACGAAAAAAGAATTGCAAGCTATTTTACAACTGCAAATAACTTGCTTTTATTTGCTTTCTCTCTCTCTCTCTCTTAAAATGTATAGTGATGCTAGTTATGTTCTTCACATTATCGATAACAGGACGGCGTCAACACAAGACATTTAATTAATATCGATATGCCGACGGCGTGTCGTACTGTCATAAATTACAAGAAAGTTTTAAATTTTTCAGTCATGTGATTGTAATCACATATCATTTCAATGAAATATATAGAATAAGTAATTAAATCTTTATTAATAATGAGTCATTGAGAGTTTTCCATTTGGTTTTTATTCTTATAAAGTTGGAAATTGGCAGCACTGTTTCACACACAACAACACACACTATATGAGTACAAAATTAATTTTATAGAAATAAAAATTATTTGTAACAGAAAAGGGGTTTTAAATTTTGGCAAAAATTATTTGAAATGGAAACATACAAAAAAAAAAAAGAAAAACTTTTCACTTTAATTAGAATTAAATGTACACAAGTATGTATATGTGTATGGATAGATGTACGCAAATATACTAATCCATACACATGTACGTATTTACAATTTCTATTTGCTATTACTATTTCCATTTTTTGGTGAAACCTTTCCCATACTCATTTTCAGTATTAATTTTCCAAACATATACAAAAACAAGTATTAAATTTCTAAATCAAAGTTTGTTGCTTTAAAACTTTGAAAAGTTAAGCGTTGGCGTCTGAGGTTTTTATTATAAAATTTTTGTTTTGCCGCTGCTGCTTCTGAATGGTATTGAAGATGCAAATGAAAAATATTAACAATTCCTAAATTTTAATACTTTAAGAGCCAAGCCATTTGCAGCTTCCTTCCCCTCATACAAAAACAAGTATGAAATACAAGGAAAATAAAGTCAGCTGTAAAGCAATAAAAATCTTATTAAGGATAATAAAATTTAATGCCAGAATATTGAATACAAATCAAGATTAAATAAAATTGGCCATTAACATGTTTTTCGTTCAGTTATCCAACTTCGTACAATCAGAATGAATTCTGTCAGAAAAGTCGAAAGACAAAGAAGAAGACAATATGCATGATAATCAGTCTGCTTTACGAAAATCAAAGAAACTTAACAACAATTAAATTTAAGCATTACCGTGCAGTGTTGCCAGCTATTTACACTTGCAGGTTTCACTCAGAGTGGCACAAAAGTAATTAATTTAAGGAAATCTAAAGGGTTCATATTGCAATTTTTTTACAACCATTCGTGTTTCTCATAATTTGTTGAATTAGGAAATTGTCTGGGCATTAAAGAAAAAATATTGTATTTTAAAAATAGCTCACGAAGTTTATTTTAGTAGCCATATTGTAAATAAGTTGTTTCAAGAAGTAAAGTTAATCAGGTTTTTTTTACGCGCCAAACCATTTGCTTTCCATTACCCATATTGCAATTTTTTTTACAACCATTTGTGCTTCTGATAATTTGTTGAATTTAGAAATTGTCTGTTTACTTAATAAGGTTTTTTTTACGCGCCAAACCATTTGTTTTCTAATACTCTCTTTAATTCCTTGAAAACATTTCTGCATTAAAATAATAAACACAATACCTCAGAAAATTGAATTGAATTATTAATGGTAGAATAAGCTACACAGCTATCGGCTTTTGTCATCGCCTTGTGGTCCACGATTAACATTAAACTTTTCAAATTGAATGCCGCTTTCAAATCTTTGTCCCTAAAAAAATACTTTCAGTGGCTCCATAGTCAAATGAGTAATCCATTGCCTACTAAACGGAGAAACGCAGGTTCGTTTCCTGCGGACTAGACACAAGCTTTACAGCTTGACTTGGTTAAAAGGAATGACACAAAAATGTAAAACGAATCACGGAAAATTTACTTCTTAGTATTTTCGGTAATTTTTTTTTTATATTTTTAATTCTTACATGCTCCTACCAGCTGGTACTATCTCCTATTTACATAATAAAACAATACAGTGGAGCTTAAGGTGGAACGAAAGACAGCCTGTTTTGTAAACTTGCAGACAGTGGAAATAAAATGAATATTAAATTATTTCCAAAAATTTGGTATGTGAAATCCTCTTCTCGAAACGGTTAACTGCCAACCAAAATGGTAACATTGTTTACCGAATGTATGTCTATGCATGCGTGTAGCGTGTGTGTGTGTGAGTGCTTCTTTTGTCTCTGTTTAATGTGTTTCAAGATGATTACTGTCAGTCACAACAAAAACAAACAAAATGGATGACAAATATTTACTTTCTCAAGATTTGTATCAATGGTTTGTATTAATGAGTGATGGCAATAAAGAGGGTATTTTTAAAGCTTTTTTATTTTGCGATTACTTAAGCTAATTATCAACTATTATTTTAAATGAATGCAATGAAAACTGAAAAACAAATTATGAGAAAAATGCCATTTTCCACTAAATGGTTTTAAGAAACTGGAGATTTTTTTTTATGAAAATTCCCGACAAGTTAAAAATAAAATATTTTAATTTTATTTATTTAAAGAATTTTTGGACGAATGGGTTTGTTAATAAGCAAACTGGGCGCCTTTGGAAGAAATGTAATGGGATAAATGAGCTACATGGGCACCGCTGCATACTTTCTGGTGCGCTCTTAATGGTTTTCGTGGCCTCGCCGCATATTTTTTCGAAAACGAAGCAGGAAACAAAGTTGCCGTTAATGAAGTTTTCAAAAATCTATGAAAATTTTCTTCCACCAAGACACTGCAACTTCGCATATATCTTGCGATGCAATGGATCTATATTGATTTCACGTTTTGGATCAGTCAGTTGGCCGCCCAAGATCTTGTGATCGAAAGACATTAATAGATTATGTTATGTCCTTGCTTTATGCAAAGAATCCGCAAACAACTGATGAATTGGGATTGAATATTGAAGTTTTCATCGTTGAACGCACAGTCGGTAGTGGCCTCTCGCCTCTCCGTCACTGCCCTCAATAATCAATTAAACTGACTAAAAAGTGCACCCGTTAATAATTTATTTTAAAAATGCATTCTATTCGTTTTCTATTTTAATAAAAATTTTAGACAAGGCATTTCTAAATCATGCCCCCATGAATAGCACAGTAGTATCATCTACTTTGTGATGTTCTATACTTAAAAAAGTTAAAAAATAAAACTTAAATAATTAACCACAAAAAAAAATTGTTTGCCAACTTTGTAGAATATTCGCATCCAAAATTATTATGAAACATAAAATTGTTATAAAATATTCATATTCAGTTGCAAACATTTCCCGCAAAATTCTTTTTAAGCATTTACAGCTTTTTTGTGTGAACAAAATATTTGTGACATTTTTAAAAGTTTTTCTTTTTCTTTTGCAGAGAAATAATATTTTAGTTATAAAATGTCAAATTAATTTGTGTTTAAGCTTCTTTTGTTCATGTGGAAAAGAACTTTGAAATGAAATCTCTTGCAGAATGAGCAATAAATAATTTATTATAGTGTTACAATAAATAAATATAAATTTGCATACTTTGTTGCAAATTTAAGTCTTTATAAAAAACTTTGCTCACTTCTGAAAATGCTATGAATTACTGCTTCTAAGGTAGGCGAAAATGTCATTAAAGAAATATGAGTATGTTTTTTTTTTAATTATTCTCTGTGATTTAATTAAATATATAAAAAAGGGAATGTGTGTTTATTTTTTTGTTTGTACCTTTGAGGAGACCAAACCTCTGGACCGATCTTCCTAAAATTTTCATGCTCTGGCATGATTAATAGGGTACTTCTTTCGGCCACGCCCACTTTTACACCCACTTTTTTAAAATTGTGTAAGTGCTTCCATATAGTTCTTAACAGATTAACTTCAAATTGTATACACTTTATATATATATATATACATATATATACTCCATGTAGAAGTAGAAATAAATATTTATTACGCCACGCCCCCCTTTCACGAGATTTTTACGAAAAATTTTTTTTTTTAGAAGTTTCTAACTTTTTGTTCCATCCAACGGATTTTTTTTAATTGGTAATATATTTCTTTTTATACTGTTAATTTAGCCATATAGCTATGAACCACGCCCACTTTACCGAACCCTTTTTTAATTCAAATAATTACTTATACCACTAACAATGTTTGCTAAACAAAACTTATATTTGATGAATATTTGGTATGTCGGTTAAGCGCAGCTATCACTATCAGCTTCTTCGAAATATCACAACACAAGCCACGACTTTGCAACGGAACCAGACTTTCAGTGAAAATAAAATTTGACGGCAAAACAACGTTTACCGGGACAGCTGGTTAATTATAAAGAGGGAATAACAAGAAGAATAATAATATATATTGTGATTAGAAGATCTGCCCCATATGACGGAAATCAGTGAATAAAAAAATTTGAAAATAAAAGTTTTATATAGAACTTTGAATACCGTTAGAAAATTGATTTACGGTTTCCAAAACGACGGAGAGAAGAGCCAATTTAAAGAAAATAGAAGTAATTGGAACTAAAAGGATGTAAATAAATACAGTGGCTTTCAACTATGCAAGCGAAAAGAGCTCCAATCCATTCTGTATTTGGTAAAGTATCGAGCGGACGATGCCGACAAATGTCTCAATTGCTCATCAGTGTCCCAGATTAAAATTTTTGCTAATGTAAATTGCTTTCCAGGTGGTTTCTCGCTCGAATAAGACCACTCATAAAGGACCGACTGAGGTAAACTTGGTCCCAACGATGTTATAATGATATGATGTTTAGTATTAAAGTCAGCGGTGAAATATGTCTGCTCCTCACCGTATGATGCATGAAGATTGCATGTCAAACAGGTGGCGCTTTGCCCTTTGGCCGCTCGGATAGCATACACATATAATTGATTTTTTCGGTGTTTGCGGTATAGAAAATGATGTCATGAGTTGTGTCCCAGTGTAAAATGGAGGTGACTACATAACGGTCTTGTGTCAAAGCCTCAGGTTTTTCGTTACTGGAGCGTGTAGACATAACCACTAAGTGCCGATAGTCACCATCTGCACTTTGAGGTTGGGGTTCGATGAATGCAATGCGACTGCCAGCATGATTTTTAAAGGGTGGCGAAAAGAAATCAACCCAACCGGTTTTCGATACTAAACTATATACCTTTCGAGCCAGTGAACCATTAAAGATCTGCATATGAAAAATTAGGGCACGCAAGAGAAACTTCGCTGAAAATGCAAGACATACTGTAACAGCTGATTACGAAGAATTTTGACTCTGATCGCAAAAAGCGCCAACAAAATGAAATAAAAAAGAAAATGGAGAAAAAAAAATCTTTTTCAATAAAAATAAAATAAATAATGAAATTTAGCCAGATGTCACTAGTGGCGGCATTGGCCGCTGGCTAAACATCGATCAATCAATATTTATAATCCACTTCTGCAAAACCATTTCATGCGAACATCTAAAATAAAGTTTGGATTTCATGGAAAAATAATGCTTTTCTTTTCCCCCAATTATAATTAATACTATAGTACACAATGAGGCGTATAAGCTTTATAGTATATGATTTCAATCCGGCATGAAGTTTATACATGTGCACAGCTTTCTCTGTGTTAGTGCTATTTTTTTTTGTATTCAAAGTTGTTTATGTATTGGTTTTAGGTCGCTAATTAGGTCTTGCAAGTTTACATCACTAAAGAAAAAACATTGACACACAAGTTTAATACAAGTTGTCGTGTTAGGCCAACACAGATGTTCTCGTGTGTGAAGGCTCATGCTAACAATAGACGAGTAATAGTAATTCATATTACTAAGTCCATACTATTCTCAAATAAATATGCGCACACGTCAAATGTTCTGTATCCAACATTGTGACAGCTTTTAATAACTTCGTAACATTAATTAAAATAAGTTTAGTAAACCTGTGTGTAATGAATTTTTGTTAGCGTTGCCTGCCAAGCAACCGAACAAATGAACTCGTTTTTAATTATTTTCGGATCATTTTTATGTTCAATGCAGAGTTTATTGTCTGTTAAATGGGATTTTTGCAAAGCTGTCACTAAAGTAATTTGTTCTCCGTAAAAGCTCCAGTTCTGAAAAAAATTCTGGTTTTAATTAACTATTCTTTGCATTGTAATTTACTAACAACGTTTATTTAAATTGTTTTTAATTTTTTTCCGCCTGTCGCGGCTTAATTTGTTCTGAATAAAATATTAGATATTTTCTAAACATAAATTTCGTTGCCGCTTCGATAAGGCCTTTCTCTGAAAATGTATATTTTTTATATTTTATTTTAAAATTGTTAATTATGTTTTCTAAACAAATACAAACTGCTTCACTTGTATGGCAACAGCTGTCAAGTTTCAGGCGGGATTGATTAGGTTCCTTCCATTGCATAGCTTAGAGGGTACGCGAGATGCTTTTAATTCTGTATTAAAAAATATTGTATTACAACTCTCAAAAGATTATTTTCTATTGGAAAAAATTATTTTTTTTTATTTTCAAAGTAATAAAATAATTTTTCTATTCTATTTCAGTCATTGACTTGACCTTGTAATACATGCATGTATGTAAGTATTCTAAGCCGTTTGAAATTGCATTAAAAAGCTATTTTTATCTTTTTCATTCGATCTTATAATTTTAGAAACTCTTTAACATTTCTTCCAACTTAAGCTCTTACACAAACTATTTTTATAAATATTCTTTTAATAGTTCGTAACAAATTGTTTAATTTTTTAAAAAGAAACAAACGAACCTCTTAAAGAAGGAAAAAAAAAATAGTTTTTATACAAAAACTTAATAAGCTTTTATAAAATTAATGATTAATTTATTTATAAATAAATAGTATTAAGTTATTTTATTTAGTTTTTCTTCATAAAAAAATAACCAAAAAGGATTCATATTTAAATAACATTGACTGATTTACATTTTTAATCCGGTTTAAATTAGACATGAGAAAATGCTTTACGAATTAAATGAATTTAAATTTATTTATTATGATATTTTACGAAAGGACTTATTAATTTGCATATTTATAAATTTTATAGTTATTGGTTGTAGGTATATATATCGACTTCTATGTAAACAAAACTCTTGCCAGGAGGGTTTCATAACTGGAATAAAAATCGTTCATTCACAGTATGAAACATTTTCATAAAAAATATTGTTTCTGCAGTTAATGCAAGCGATAGATGAAGTCAAAGGATTATAAATGAAGTCAATTAGTTAAAAAATGTTTCAATGTTCGCCTGTTTTTTTCTAATTTAAAATATATATTTTTTTTTATTTTCTTGCCTCGGTTTTGCTGCAGCTGCATAACCAAATGCATATTAATTGCAATTTACGTTTGAAATAAAAATAGAATTTTAAAATTTACTATTGAAGACAAATAGTATGAACCACAGTTTCAACTAATTAGCAGCACTGACAAAGAACTAAAATGGAAACAAGTAGAGGAAACTAAATTTTAATGTGTAAGATCTCATCCCGATCAGAGTTAAATAAATTTAACTCAGCCATTTACAGTGTGTGTGGCTTTTCTATAGAGCATGAAGGCTTGCAAGTGACACTCAACGGTATTGTATTTAATTCCCAGTATGCCGATATAATTAAAAATATGAATTATGAAGTTGTTGCGTTATACATACATACATATGTACATATGTAGTAATGAAATACTTTTATTCAGCCTACGATATGAATGTACAAATAAAATCTACAAATCGAGTCAAACAAATTATTTTATCTGTGTAAGGAAGCATTTCATTGTGACAATGTAAATTTTCTTAATTCGAATGAAGTGTATCATTTCAGTGGCTTTAATTTATGCATGTCTGTGCATGTAATATGCCTGTAATACAAGTTTTTACAAATTTCTTATAACTTAATAAATTTTGTATTAAATTATATTTTTGCTCACTGACTTATCGTACGTACGAAGTAATACGTAATACAAACATGCATACACACTTGCAAACATATGTACGCTGTAACTATAATACACCAATTTAATAGTCATTCGTTCATCACTCCCCCAAGCCAGCCAATTTTATTGCTATTTTATCCGCCAACAAAAAAAACAACAAGTTCGTTAAGGCATGTTAAAGTCATCGTGTTCGTGTAAACATGCAACTTAAACATTTTAGTTATTCGCTTGAATGTATGTGTGTATTTTGAGACTCTTCGTAAGAACAAAATCAAATAACGACAACTGCATTAGTATTAGTTTGTAACAACAATTACTTGTAATGGCTGTTGATGCTGCCGTTTTTGCTGTTGCTTAGCAGTTATTTCTGTTGACTTTTTAGCCAGTTTATAAGCAACCATCTTCAAAATGAAATACTAGTCACATAATGAATATATATTGCACACCAGAGGTCTGCATTGAGTAGGAATAAATTATTTCCTATGCATAGTTTTGCTTGGCTTTATCAGACATGCCAGTTGGTCTTATAGGCGAGCTTTTCTTCAGTATTTTCTTTTTAGCAATCTGTTTTATACAATTTTCGAAGGATCATTAAGAAAATTGTTTACGAATGCAATAGTTTGTCTTCTTATCAACATTACAACTATTTCAGGTTGGACGATTCGAATAAGATAAGAGACGAGCTTTGTTATATATATTAGATTATTGTTGCGACTAGCCATAGTGCAATGGCAAGGCCTTTTACATCGCCTTCTATGGAACTTGTTGTGTAACATAATTTGGCTTTAGCCAAATATTGTACACATAACAAATGCATTTAGCTCAAATGTATGTATGCATGCATGTATGCATGTATGTATGTATGTATGTACAATTATATTTCAAAATAACTGTAAGTTTGGCTTCATACAAAATTTGTTGCCTGCGAAGGTTTTTAACACGCTTAGTGGCAATTTATATTATTAACACTACTTCGAGCAAGTGGAATTGCGCAGACCTTTACTGGTATCAATCAACCATGATAAGACTTTGTATTTATTTTGTCTCGCTTGAGTACACTGTAATTGCATAAGTTTTGTTGCTCCTTTATTTAGTTTAATATAAGAACTAGTTCTAAGCATTTGAGTCCACAAAACCTTAAGATAATTCTATGCTTGGCCATTATGAACGAACCAACCACCTGTTACTCACACTAAAAGGAAGTGCAAATGCCGGAGCAACTTTTGACTTCCAAAACAAGTTTTCTTGTTCGTGTTCCACTTATTTGATTCAGGTTTTATTTAGGGGGACAAAATTGGTAAAAGTTTTGTATGTACGAGTATATATTGCTGGAATTATTGAGCATAACTGGAGAAGGAAATTAGAAACTTTTGCAAAACTTAATAAGCTTAATGTGTTTGTTTACTTTTCTTTCAGATATTAAAAATATATTGAAAAGTTATTGACAAAATATTGAAAATGAATTCCTGCTCTATAATTATTTATTCATTTCAATTTGAAATAGAAAGTTGTGAGACGTTTAATATACTTCAGCATAAGTTATGATGGGAATATACGTTTAACATTAATTGGTAATATATATATATATATATATATATATATATTAACTAACTTAATCTGCAAAGCTTTCGGCTTGTCTGCAGGAAAGCATTCAGCGTCTAAGAGGGAATGGAATCCGCGACCTGCGGTTTAGCAGGCTGTGCGTTATTCATTCGCCTACGGAGGCACCCTGAACATGTCGTCTATTACTACGTATAGTATATATATGTCGCCTATATATATGTATTTTTTTTATTTTCATTTTCCGTCGTCGAAATAGCAGCAGGATCATTGTATATAATTTTCTATCCGCTTACTTAACTTTTAGTATAATATAATCGGTTGCTCCCCTCTACTTTCTGTTTTAATTCTCAGGCCGTTCTAAAGATCAAGGCAACGTTGGCTCAGCAGGGTCTCTAAGAAAAATTAAAATGCTGTCTAGAACCGGAATAACAATGGCCAAATACCAACTGCCAAAAATAAAAGCACAAAATTCATGAGTACATACGTAAATATTATAAAAAAAAATTTTTTAAAAAGCGGTAACATTGCATGGTGTAACCGGAAATGCCTCAGTTGAAGGACGGCCAAAGTACGCGTATAGAAAATAGTTTGCGGTAACCACTTTTTTCTACATTTTTATTTTATAAACAATTTTATTTATTTACACTTAATTTTAATAAGAAAGTATGTATTTTATATGAATTTTATAACTTTTTAATGAAACTGCAAACGATAACAAAACAAGCATTTCCCCTACCGTTATCTACTTTGGAAAAGCAGCAAAAGTGTAGACCGCAGTTACTAAAATTACTAGTGAGTCTTTGGTTTGTCATATGGCCCCATTCCAGTGCCCATATCGCTAGTTCGTTTTCAGTGTTATGCATCGTATCAAAGTCAATAGTGTTATCTTAGTTGCAATATTGCCTGTTCCAAGAGGGTATGCACATCTCCATATACATTCTTTCATGTGTGTGTGTGTGCGTGTGGGTACGGCTGGGTGACTTAGTATCATTTTATGTATCGTTTATGTTTGTGTGACAGTTGGTTTTTTTTTTTTTTTTGTTTTGACTTTATCCAGTGTTGCCGGGCCCAAATAAATAATTAAAGTTGGAAATTAGTTGTTTTACGAAAATTTGATTTTTTTTAAAGGTTTCAGAAAGAAATTAAATTAATTTTTAATTAAACTTAATTTTTTCGTGTGAATGTATGTTATATGTACATCGGCATATTTCAAAAAAACTCAAATTTTATTACATATTTTCTTACAACAAAAATGACCAAGTGGCATCACTGGCTTAAGGACAACTTGCTGTACGAGAGAGAGAGTGTATGCTTGTGGCTTCATGTATGTACACAAAGCCATTTTAAACAAATAAAAACCATTAACAGATCAGAAGACAAGAAAACCTGAAAACAAGTTGTTTTATTGAAGCAGGATAATATGCTTGCTGTTGTCCTTCTGCCTCATTTTGTTTTTGCTCTTTATGTTACATTTCTAACATTATTTTTGTTGTATTTGTAGCTGTAGAGCAAACAAAAGATATGTACGTAACCGCAACAAAGCAATATGCATGGCTGTGTACGAAAAAGTTTTAAATAGCTAATAAATGCTACTTAAGTGCAATAATAATGCGAATTACAATTATGACTGTAAAATATTTGAAATGCAAAAGAAATAAAAATCATTTTTGTATGTATTTGTGTTAGGTAGTATATGTGTATATGCTTAATTAACTGAATTTAAAACATATGAATATACGCATCAACGAGTTAGTTGCGGGAGGGGCGAAGTCTAAGCAAACTAACTTTTTAACAAAAAAAGTTAAAGAGATATTTCATGCATGAGCTCTTCATATCCTTTGTATCCTTTTGTTTTAAAATAATTTTTTTATAGTGCATCCTAAATGGAGTTATATAACATAATATATTATCCAGTATGGAATGCACATTTGGATTGTTCATATTTTCCAGTATTGTTGTAACAGATAGATTAAGCATATTTTTTTTTATCAGGGTTGATACTAGTTTTATCATGAGTTATTATGCAGCAGGACAACGTTTACAATACGTAAAAATTTATTACAAAAAAATGTTAAATTTTTTTTTTATCAAAAAGTTATGTTTTCGGTTGAAAACTAGTTTTCTCGGATGAATTGGGAATTTTGTTGGGAAATTTTTCACGAAATAGCAATGAATTGGTATGAAGAACCCTAATGGAAAGTACTGGTAAGATGAACCCTAAGTGAAAGTAGTTGTTTACAGTTAAACAAGTTACTTCTGCTATAAAAATTCTTCTACGTTACTTTTTATTAAATAGACAGACTCTTCTAATTGCCCAATCGAAAGGAACAGTTGATACCAATAAATAATATTCTTTAAGTACAAAAAATGGCTGTCTTTTTTCCTTAAGAATTATGTATGTAGTATGTGTTAAAGAATAAAAAAATAAACTGTGTTAAATAAGGAGAGCAGTGAATTAAATGTTACAATAGAAAAATTTACTACACTCCCTGCTTATAGTTTAGTGAATGATTTCGAAGAAAGGGTAAATATAGTTGATAGGCGCAAGCATGGATCACAATGAACTACAATATCGGCTGAAACATGGTTGCCGCTCAAGGAAGTGCTCAAATTTGATAGCATGCACAGTACTTTGGTCTTAAAAGAACAACCTTGCCCTCAACTTAGAACAGGAACTTGCATTTTTTGGCACAAGAGCTTCTTCCAAGAGACAATTTACACCGCTGTAAGAACACCAATAGGATGTGACAACACGCTTATGACAACCTCGATTTTCGTGAAAAAATCATAATAAGTGACGGGGCCGATTTTCATTTGAATGGGTATGTGAATAATAGTGTTTTCACACCTAAAGTTAATACATGGTTTTAACTTAAAACCTACAAACAGCTGATTTTGTGTTCACATACAATTTTGATAAACTCAGGTCTTATAATACAGTTTGACAAATAAATTTGTGAATGATAAAATAAATTTTTTTGCAGAAATAGGTGTGTGTAACAAACTGTACGACAGCTGTTATTGTTTATATAAAAAATAAGAAATTTTAAAAATGTTTTCTAAAATTGAAATGATTTTACATTTTGTGAATGAATATTTGTGAATGTGAATGAATTATCAGCTGTTTTCAATCTTTCTAACTTGGCAGCACTACATATGTATTGTACAAAACAAGGTTGTATTTCATAAAATCTACTTTAAACCAATTCAAAAAAGGTTTTAAAATGGTTTTATCAGAATTATTTTGTATGGTAAAACCAGGTTTTAAAGATTGGTTTCAAAGTTAAAACCAAATTTTGTTTTAAAACCAGGTTTTATCCTCAGTGTGAAAACACTATAAACAGAATAATCGGTTTTGGGTAATGGGAAACCCTAAAATTATTCATCATTTAGCTTTGCATCCATTAAAAGCAACAGTTTGGAGTGCAATGGACTTTAATTCTTGGAAACTGCAAATACCTTATGGGAAGCGATATCGCGAGGTGATTAAAAACTTTTTAATGGCACAACTGCATGCTTTGGGCTTGATTAACATCCAGTTTCAACAAGACGCTGCCACATCGCTTTCTAGCAGAATTACAATGGTATTACCGCGATACCTCCTTCCGCAACAAGTTATTTCAAGAAATGCTGATGTTGATTGGCCTCCACGATCGCCTGATTTGACAACTCTGGCTTTCTTTTTGTGGCGATACCTGAAAAGCAAGGCTTATACAAATACAATGGAAACGCTCGAGCAACTCAAACGAATTTTTCGCAATGACATTAATGAAATATCGCTTGAAATGTGAGAGAATGAAATAAAAAATATCGCCAAAAGAGCAGAGGCGGACATTTATCTGATATTGTATACTATACATAATTGTCGACATGAAATAAAATTACTCGTAAGATCCATTTTCTTTGATTTTAATTAAAAATTATAAACTAAGTAAGTAGCGTACCTTCCCGGCGGCCAACCAGTACAAGGCTTGAATATTTATATTTCCTGTTTAAGCAGCATTTCTTTACTACAAATTTTGGTCCGTAGTAGAACCATCTCTTCAATGTATTTAAGTGGTACTAATATATTTAGTTTAAATGTTTTATTTATACCCGTACAGGACCATCATTAGTATGTGGAGCTATGCCTTTATGTCTCGTTAACTCGCCTGATTAGTGCCGTCTTGATTTTAGGAGAGTGAAGCCAAAATAAGAGATGTATAATACACGAGTGCCATTAGTTGGAGAGAGAGAGAGCCTTCTTTTGCAATTTAAAAAAAAAAATTCATAGTGCCAAGTTATGTAGCAGGTTATTCTGCAAATGTTTTACAATAAAATTATTTAAAAAATAATTCCTTTAAGGATCAACTACAATACACTTTGCCCAGCTTAAAATTTCCTTTTTCCTAATGGGTACTTTATCTAGGCTCAGGGAATAGACCTTCCGAAATTTGAATTCCTCCACAACGAAGCTAATGTATTTAAATATTTTTATTGGCACTCCTTTTTTATAATAAATTTATATTCTCTTCTCTTCGATTTGTTTGCATACGAGTATCCAAACAGTTTTTATTACACTAATAATTTCAGCAGTAAAAATGTAGCAACACGCAGGCATTTTAATAGGCTTTTTATGAAGAATTAACCCCTCCAGTTCTCTCTGTCTTATTTGCACACAAATATTTCCCAGGCAAGTGATTTCCTTAAGCTCTTGTGTGTGTTTGGAAAAAAGGTAACCGACAACTACAACGACAGGCATCACAGTCTCTGTAGTATCGTTTAGTAAACGTGCGACGATATTGACATGTTGCTTGTTTGTTGTTTGTCGTAAGTCGGCGTTAACAATTTATGTGCCTTTTAGATATTGTGCGGAAAGTGCGGCCCCCGTTTTTTTTATTTTCTATTCAATTTATACAAATACAATAGAAGCTATTAGCATTGTTGCTTCTTTCTTTTTTATATTTGTTATCGAATAATTTACTTGAGTTTTGTAAAACTGTGTAAGTCTTACGCTCAACCGAGTGCAAAAAACACGTTTGTATAAACGTGCGTAGTTATTTAAAGATTGAGGTGACAGCTTTAGAAGGGGAAGGCCAAACAATGCATACTGTAGTAAATAATAAACATAATAAATATGTTAACCTTCTTGTTCGGGCCTAACCTTACTTAAGCTGTTGGCCAGCTTTCATTGTAATGCAACCCATACACGATACAACCGTTGGCACAACTCGCTTAGTAATCAAGTTGTGTGTTGTGCCCACATACGATAAAACCTCTTCGTACAACTTCATTTTGCGAAAAATTTACAACTGGAAACAACAAATAATAAACACGCATTCCATGAAGCAAAACAAATTAGGCTTAAATTTTGTGAAGCAATAAAACAATTGAAAGCTCTTTAAGTAAATTAAATTTTTTTTAATCAAAAAGATTTTTAAAAAATAAAAAAAAATAAAAAAAAAAAATAAAAAAAAAATTAAAATAAAACTTTAAATGAAAAACTTTAAAAAATAAAACTTCAATGAACTGCTTTTAATTGCATATAATTTAATAATATTGGCTATCATTAAATAATTCATCGTAGAACTCTGCTCGAGTTTCATTTCAGCTGTGTCTTATATTTTTAATTAGTATTCCCGTTAGTTTTCTTTGCTTTCAAAAACCAAATTAACCGAAAACACGTCCTTCTATCGCAAAATTAAAATGAGAATGATGTACGAAGACGCATGACTAACCCACAAGCGTTGCAACGCGTTGGCACAACTTGCCAAAAAATCAAAAAATTTCGATTTTTCATACAAGCGAGACTCAAGTTCATACAACAGGCCCACACGCGTTACAATCTTGATTACAACCTGCCCAAGTTGTGCCAACGGTTGTATCGTGTATGGGTTGCATAAGCCCTCTTCTTTACCAAGGAAAGCAGAAAAGGAGATGGAAAAAAGATCAGACTGTGCGATAAAATTCGGTTAGTCCCTTTCTCGCTCTCTTCATTTATACAAAATCTAGCATGAGGATTTGAACTCGAGCTTACCATCATATATTTCACTTCTATTTGTAAGCGCAGTTCAGCTGCAAATAAAAAGTTCCTTAAATTTTAAAATATATTTCGTAGTGGATGTCATTGCACAGTGGGCATCTTGTAAAACCAATTACAACAATAAAGTGCTTTGTTAATTGAAAGAATAGTTTGATTTGCTAACAAATATCAGGGAACCTAATAATTATTTGCTCGAAGGAATGCACAATCCTTTTTTGTGTTTTTTTTTCTTAAAAGAAAAATTCAAATAAATTATTATTAACTAAAAAGAACACATTATTTTGACATGGCATGAGTGAGGGAATGGGCGAAACTGGAAATATTGGGTGTTGCTAAACAAATCATTTGTACTCATATAAAAAATGACAGTAACTATAATCACGGCGTAAATTGAGAATAATCATTAGTAAACATTCAGTTCATTAAGCATTTAAGTGCTGGCGAATGGTAGTCAAATGATGGCCAATGCGGTAAACAGTTTTGTACTGTATTTACACTAAGAAATGCCAACAACATCAACGACCGCACAAAATACATATACATATGTTACAATCTTGACGTAGTCATTCGTAGTTCTAGAAACATTTATCAAATTGCCAAAAGTTAATGTGTAAACATATTGATTGCACGATCTGATGATTTCTTAAACTTTTGCCAACTCTGTTCATTGCGAACTGCTACAACTTGTGTGAAATACTCGTAGTATTTAAATTAATTACAACATTTTTCTTTGTGAATGACATTCTATTCCATTACTTCAGCCAACACGAACTCAAAGCATAATTTTTAACTGTTTTTAATCCCTTAATGGAGGGAAAAAGTATATATAAATAAATTACTTCTGCTGAATTAAAACACTTAAGTGTGTAATAAATTTGAAACTTTTAACTTTTCGCATTTACAGATATAAGATATTGTGATATTTCCATTATTCTTACGTTATTTTATATATTGTTAAATATTGAAGAGTATTGAGAAATTGAAGAGTTTTCAATTAGGTTTATGTATCGCTTACAATCAATGCATAACTAAATAGAAAAAACAATTTAAAGGAAACATTGAAAAGTATTGTAAAAAACGACATTACATGCATGGCAACGGGGACAGTAAATAACAGTAAAATAGGAATTAATGAAACACGAGTCCTTTTCCATTTTTTTTTTGCAAAATAAAACAAGTAATGAATTAAAGTGATAGGTGGTGTAGCAACGGAAATCCCTCAGGAGACACTTAAATTAAATTAAAAAGAAATGGAAAACAATACAACAACAATAATTCAAAATGATTAATTAAGTAAAATCAGGAAAATGAAAAATTTATTCAATCAATAGCATCTGGAAAGCTTTAAAATTCTAAAAAAAATTGCGCTGCTCAAACTGTTACTAAACATTGAATGTAGTTGTTCTCAATGTAATTTAATTACTGGTAGCTTCTCCTGTTGTTGTTGTTGTTGTTGTTGCTGCGGTTTTCATTATAAATTCCATATTATATGTGTAGCCTCGCATCTACGTCATCATACGGCAAATCATGCGTAGGGCGTAATCTTTATTCAATTATTTTATTTTTATTTATGCATGCCGAAAAGTATGCTTCATTTAAATCAAAACATGACTTAAATTAAACAGGCCAAACTTGAACATACTTAGATAAAAGCTTTAGTATAAACAAATGTGATTGTCAAGCCACAAAAGCACGAAGTTCAGGGGCAGCCAGTATGTAAAACGGCTTTATCAAGAAAAAGCGCCAATTTTGCTAAGGTAGCTACCTTATGAAAATCCCAATTTTTTATTTTCCTGAGTTGCTAGCAAATATAAATGAAATATCCTTGTATTCTAAGACAAAAAATCAATTAGAAAAAGTAATATAAGGCCAAGTTCAGCCTTAAAAACTATATAAAAAGGCTTTATCAAGAAAAAGCGCTAATTTGACCTTACGAAAATCTCAATTTTTTATTTTCCTGAGTTGCTAGCAAATATAAATGAAATATGCTCGAATTCTAAGACAAAAAATCAATTAGAAAAAGTAATATAAACCCAAGTTCAGCATTAAAAACCATATAAAAGGCTTTATCAAGAAAAAGTGCTAATATGGAAAAAACCGCTAATTTGACTAAGGTAGCTTTTGTCAGATTCGCCGTCAAGCGTATTCTTTGACCACTAAAATTCCAAATTATTGCTGAATATTATATTTGCGATTTTAATATGATTTAAACATCAAATGCAGATAAATTAGTCAAAGTCGCATAAAAAAAAAGTATTAACTATAGGCCATAATTCGCTATGCGACTCAATCACACGATCTGTTAAATATGGCATCTTTCCTGAAGAATAGGATATTTTTGCCAGAATTATCTGATTTTTATGACAAGCAAAAATGTATGAAAATTTTCCTTTTCTGCAATCAGCAAAGAAAATATATTTTTTTTGCTTCATATTTGTATGCTTGTGTGGCACCAGCAATGCCATTTTCACGCGATTTTTTACAGTGATGCAATCACTTCAGATTTTCTTCTGAATGAATCATACGACTGTGTAGAGTAGTTAATAGTGCCTTAAACAAGCATATGTTTTGAAATACTCGATTGGCAACACTGGTATGAGTTTATTGCTCTTCTTGCTTTAAACATTTATTTACGAGTATTTTCTTTTATTCCTTTTCATCTACATTTTTGAGTTTTTAAAAAAATCAGCCAATATAGAAAAGCATAAGAAAATAAATGTATTTTTATTTATTGTGTTGTTGTTGTTGTTGTTGTTGCAAATTTAGTTTTTTTAAAATTTTCCATTTAGTTTTGGTTTGAAGTTGCTTAAATCTGCTTTTCTAAACAGTTTTTGAAGTATCCTTTTTCATACCTAAAAGTTTAGCGCTTGGATATTTGGGGAATCCCTTTAATGCTTTTGACACTCGCTTTGCTCTCTCAATGTCTTGAATCCATTAAAGCAAACGGATCCATATACTTCTATGCTCCCAGTCTCTTATCGCTAATGGCTACATTTCTTGAAGTAAAAGAAGGCTTTGCTAAAAGAGAGGCAAAAGGGTACGTAATAGTTCAAAGCGAGTCTAAATTGGACATAAAAAAAGGGGCACTATCCAAAAAAAAAGAGGAAATAAGCTTTTAGGCCACAACAGTAGGACCAAGTGCGTAAAAAGTACTTTGTGACTAAAAACACTGATTGTATACAGTAAAAAGGATTCATCTGTCTCTTATTTTATTGCTCTGATGGGAGCTGGTAAAGCTTCTAAAAGTATGCACGCAGCAGTATAAATTTTCCTTCCTCCTCTAAGAACCTGGAAATTACAAAAAAATGACTGATATGTTTAGGCCGAACTGGAAAGAGGAAAAACTTTGAATTCTGTTTTTAACAATAATATTTTTTGCCAACTTTCATGAATGTCACTCTTTCTAGAAAATTCAATTCAATAAGAAAACAAAAATCAAATCTGCCAGAAACATTTTTATTGTAACTAAATTCCGTTTTTTTAATAAACAAATTTATCCCTGTGACACTTCCTTCCTGAGAGCTTCAGCTGTCAAAATCTGTATGTATGCAGTGCATTGCAATGTCTCAGAAATAATAAAATTTCCTTTTCAATTTAATGAAAGAAATGAGACAAAAAAAAAACAAGTTTTGAAATGAAATATCACACAGATAAAATACACACTTAATAATTGTGCTTGAAATAAGTTAAACAATGTGGCTTAAAAGCTTTCGTCTCTTCATAGAACGAAAAATGCTTTTAATCTAGTTTGACATACAACAGTTACAAGAAAAATGAGAGAAAGAATAAAAAACTAAAATACTACCGAAACATACAGGTAGAAATTATTATTAATAATTTAAATGAATTAAATAAAATTATAATTCTTAATTAAATTTTTTGGAATAATATTTATAAAACTTTTTTTTTTATTCGATGGCATTTAAATAGTTTTATTTGTAAGCTTTTTTTTATGCAATTTGTTTTGCTCTCCACTGTTTATTTAGTTTGTTATTAAATTAAATCATATTCAATTTATTTTTATTTTCTCATTTATTGCAATAAAGATTTAATTTAATATTGACGCTGTGCGATAAGGAGGTTTTACATTAACGGCAACACTATAGGGCAATTGGCTTATACCAGATGGTTGTATATAGTATGCTAACGGAAGCTCTTTGACCCGGGATATAATGGCACGTTGCAAGCGATGAAAACTAACGATGATTCGACTTTATAATTGCATTCCTTTAAATAATCCCTATAATAAACCAAGAATAGTATTGAACTGGCAAGCAGCAACTAAGTGACCGTGGTTAAGGCTTACAAGAATTTACATAATGTTACAGTGGCCCTATAAACAACAAAATATTTTATATTATAAAATTAAATAATATATTATATAATACATTTGCCTCAACAGATGCCTGATTATTTTTTTTGTAATTAAATTTTTATTCAATTATTTTTGGTTCGATTATATTTTATTCGATTATTTTTTATTCCATAATTTTTTTTCTTTAAAAAAAGTTTTTTTTTTTTTTAAATAAAACTGAGTTTTTGTTACTAAAATTTGTGGCTGGGCCTCGGTTGGAATTAATTTCACTAACTTAATGACTTATTTTTATTCGACTAATTTATATTTGATTGATTTTAATTTTGAAGAAGTTTTTGTGTGAAAAATAATATTAAAAAGAATTATTTGAAAAAAATATTATAAAATAATATGAAAGCAACTTCCACTTAAAATTTTTGTAAAATCAATTTTATAGGCTTCATTTGTATTTGATTAGTTTTAATTTGAAGAATTTTTCATGTGAAAAATAATATTTAAAAAAAAAATAAATTAAGAAAAAATAATATTTAGGCAATTTTTAAGCTTAATTTATATTCGATTAAATTTTTAATAAATTAAAATTAAAAGCATTTTTTATTAAATTAATTTTACTGGTTTAAAAAAGTTGTATTGCACTTATGCTGCTAATTATAATTCCAATATTTATTTAATAATTTTTCATATTCACAACTCAATGAATCTTATTAACATTTCTATTCGATTAAAAACTAAACAAACAAGAATAATATATGACGCATAAGATATATTTTCTAAAAAATTTGCGTACAGTCTGTTAAAAAAGTCAACTATCAATTTAAATGTTATAATTAGTTTGCTAGTTTGATATGAAGTTCACCAGTTAATTCAATATTTAAATGACATTCATATGAAGGAGTGTGTCCTTCAGCCAAATATTTCAAGTTTATCTCCGATTGTTCTTTCTATTCTCATGCCATTGTTGTACGATAATAATAGTAAATCACTGTATGCAGAGTCCTCATAAGGCCTTTCAAAAGAATAATCATTTTCCAAAATCGCTTTCATTCTCTTTACAGTTCATAGAATTGTATGGAATATAAAATTTTAGCTTTTGCAAATACTCCACAGCTCATAATTTTCAGAAATGCCTTCACAGCGCCAGTTATGCTTCAAAACACATTTTCTGGGAGTGCAATTTAAAAATGCCTTAGCAAAATCCGAAGGCCAAGGACTACCACATTTGTTTAAAATTTATGCTATTCATGAATCTGTTAAAGTTTTTGTATGAGTTTTAAACAGCAATTGTCAATTGCTATCAATAACGAAATTTATCTGTTTGTATACAAGTGAAAAGAGGCAGGATCATAAACTGTTTAATGTAAATCCTTTCCAAAAAAAATTCCTCAAAACTTGTAATACATATTTTGTGTTAACAGGAAAGGCAAACAGACATACACATAAGCAAAAATTGCTTCCGGCAAGCGAGCACGTACATCTTGTCAAGTATGCATGTGTACATTTGTAAACATGCGAGTATGTGTTGCATACATTCAGGGATAAATTTATTAAATGCCTCTTACGGCGAATGAGAACAGCAATAGCAAGAGCAGGAGCAGCAGCATGTTACATCTGCTTCTTGAAATGTAATTTTCTTCTGTCCTCTTGCCGCTTTGTTAAGTTTAAAGTAAGACTTATTAAATAAGAAAGTTTCCTCCCTGTCACTTATAAAGATGTTAAAAATAAATTTTAAAAGCACTTTTTCTACTCTTTTTTTATTTTGTCCGCCTCAATTTTTGTAAATATTTTTTTTGTCTTACCTGTTTTTCACTGTGTGCTTCAGCAAATGCCAGTTGACATTTTAAAAGTGTAAATTTGATTTTGCTAACTTTGCCGTGTGACAGTGGCCGGTACTTAATGCAATCAAAACACACAAACCAAAAAAAGTGTTTGAATTTTGAAACTGAATTAAGGAGAGTGTGGTTAAATTAATGTGGTTAAGGAAACCAACTTAAACGTGTTACATGTTTCCAATAGAGAAAAACAAAAAGAAAAAAATTTGAGAAATTGTGTAATATTGTTTACGTTTAGTAGTAAAAGTTCTTATTAAGCTTTACATCGATTTTTGTAGGAATAGAACTTATAATATGAGTATTATTTACAGGATTTTCATAGGACTCGCATTAGTAGAAGTATGGTTCCATGTCCAAAGCAATCTGATAGTTTGGAAGGGTTGCAACAATTAGCAGCCTTGAAAATTTAATAATCTGGATAACTTTAGGTAACCCATTGCATAACAAGAAATCATATTCATAACAAAATTTGATTAGACTACCGGTGTGACATCCAGGATAAAAGACCTAGATATATTACGGATATTAGCGGATCACTCAGCAAATGTTCCATAATGTGAACAGGCCATATTTCAAATTCTTAGTAATTTTTAAGCTTTAATGATTTGCTGCTTTTAAATTTTGTTTTTCCATAAAACTTTTGTATTCGGAGAGTTAGAACCTGCTTAAAACTTCCACCGACGAAAGCAGAATAGAGAAGGCAAAATTTTCCAATTTCTTTATGCATTTCCGCTTCTTCTTTTTCAAAAATATAAACTTCTAGACGAATAACAGCAGCAACTTCATGTGCCTCGAAAATAAGTTTCCGCTGCCGTCTTGCTGCTTTTTAGTCAATTTTGGTAAATTTTCTTCATAAGGATTAAAACAAAAGAGCATTTTAAAAACATTTTGTTAAATGGCATGGAATGACACTGGAGTGGGGAAAGGCATCCTGCTTTTTAAAACTGTTTCACTTGATTTCGCTTTATGGTTTGCAGTCAGTGAGTGGATCAGTGAATCAACGAAATAATCAACGTGGTCTTTTCTCTGAATACTTGAATTTATTCTATAAGAGAATCCTTAAGTAAAAGGATTCATGCTCTTCTAGTCACAATACACTTCATCCATTCCCTTTCAATTATGTTGTAAGATTGCTTAAAGGTTCACACGGTAATTTTCGTTTCAAGCATTTTGCTGTTTTGCTTGAAAATTTACTTTCTAAATATTCTGTTTTTTTTCTCTTTTTACTTTGTGAAAAAATGATTAGTTTTGGACTTAAAGTGGAAAATTTAATTGTGAAACAAGTTTCGAAGGATACCAGCAATTTTCTTGTCCGTATTTGTAATGACAGTGGGACAAAATTTGTAAAGAAATAATAATTATTAACCTGTGAATGAAGAATTGCAAGCAACACAGCAAACTTGCAGTTTGGGAACAGGGGCTTGGTAAGATCTAGAAACTGAGAGTCATTACCCAAGATGAGATTTATCTGTCTATGCAAAGTTGGCGATTCAGCCAGTGAACCACGATAACGTGATAATTAATCTGTGAAAATTATTATCGAGTAAAACTTGCAGTTTGGGAACAGGGATTTGATAAAAGAAACCTCGAGTCATTAACCAAGATGAGATTTATCTGTCTATGCAAAGTTGGCGATTCAGCCAGTGAACCACGATAACGTGATAATTAATCTGTGAAAATTAGTGTCGAGTAAAACTTGCACTTTGGGAACAGGGATTTGATAAAAGAAACCTCGAGTCATTAACCAAGATGAGATTTATCTGTCTATGCAAAGTTGGCGATTCAGCCAGTGAACCACGATAACGTGATAATTAATCTGTGAAAATTAGTGTCGAGTAAAACTTGCACTTTGGGAACAGGGATTTGATAAAAGAAACCTCGAGTCATTAACCAAGATGAGATTTATCTGTCTATGCAAAGTTGGCGATTCAGCGAGTGAACCACGATAACGTGATAATTAATCTGTGAAAATTATTGTTGAGTAAAACTTGCAGCTTGGGAACAGGGATTTGGTAAAGTCTAGAAACTGGGAGTCATTACCCAAGATGAGATTTAACTGTCTATGCAAAGTTGGCGATTCAGCCAGTGAACCACGATGAAGTGATAATTAATCTGCGAAAATTATTGTTGAGTAAAACTTGCATTTTGGGAACACGGATTTGATAAAAGAAACCTCGAGTCATTATCCAAGATGAGATTTAACTGTCTATGCAAAGTTGGCGATTCAGCCAGTGAACCACGATAACGTGATAATTAATCTGTGAAAATTATTATCGAGTAAAACTTGCACTTTGGGAACAGGGATTTGATAAAAGAAACCTAGAGTCATTATCCAAGACGAAATTATCTAATTGAGCCAATCGATCATGATGCAGAGTTTTAGACATTTTTCTTTTGCTAAAGTGCTGTTTGCAAAATGTTTCCCGAAATAAAATCAATGGCAAGAAAAGACCCATTGTAGCCGAAATTAAATAAATCACATATATGTATTTTGCCAAAGAATGAAGCGTTTTGTTTTCATTATAAACTGAAAACAATAAAAATAAAACTTTAGGCACAAACAGGTACACGTAAAAGTCCAATCTTTATATTCAAAGGTTGTATATAAATTATAATCATTTCAAGCCATTCTAAAATCATAAAGATTTCTTGGATTTCTTTTCACTTAAGATAACTTTGTAGTGAAAAAATGGTTCCTAAATTATGGTTTATGGTAGTTGGAAAGCTCTACGGAATAGAGTAGCGTTCTACATTAGCTCTTTCAACTATTAAAATGAAAATAGTGACTGCTGGCAATGACGTGAGATTCTTTCAAGATGACCCTCGCATGCATCTATATAATGTAGTGGCATTGAGCCGGCAAAATGCACTCTATTGTAAAATATAATCATTTTCTTCCTTTTTTCTCGGCGCTGTAGAAAAATGAAAAGCGAAACTTTTTATTGAATTATTTAGGCTGGCCTGCAGTCGTTTCAATGCAAATGGATGTAAAACATTTAAATGTTTTATTGGAAACATTTTTCATATTTTGCTTAACTTTGCCTGATTGCATTTCCATTTCGCATCGTTTTTTATAATGCAACAACATCATATTTTAATTGCCAAGTGCGTTTTATTTTTTCGTAAATGTAAATGAGTTACTCGTGAAAGCAACAGCTCTCGCTTACCCGGTAATTCTGGAAAAAGTGCGTTATGATGTAACGTCTTGTACAGAGTTTCGTAAGCTTTTCTCATAAGTAAATTATAATAATTTTAATGAGAGAATAAACAATTTTCAAATTATAAGAATTTCTTTATCTAAATATATTTTAGTTTTGTCACTTACGATAATTTAGCACTTAAGGGTTGATTTTTATAAAAAGCTTACTTTCAAAAAAGCACTTTCTAATCATTCTTACTAAAAAATTATTCCAAGTTTTCCAAATTCCATATTTGCAAATTAATTTCATTACAATTATTATATTAAACTTTTATTGGTAAAAGCATTTAAAGAGATTTTCTTAGCAAAAAAGCTTGCAATGAAAATATTTTTATTACAAAAAAAAGACACCTTTTTTGTTAAAAGTTTTTAAACAAGAAAAGAAGATTTTTTGAAAAAAGCTTTTGGCTAAGAAGGCTTTAAAAAGCTTTGCAATAAAAATAATTTTTAAATATTTTTTATTGAAAAATTTCAAACAAATTTTTGGTAAATACAAATTTTAAAAACCCTGTTAGGCAAAGAAGCTTTTGAAAGCTTCTTGAAAATATACTTTAAAAATGACTTTTTGAGAAATGCTTTAAAACGCGGTTGAACCATCTTTAAGAAGACTTTAAATAAGTAGCAAAAGCTCTCTACAGACTAGAAAAAGAATGTGGCCATTATCAGAGCTATTGGTTACATATTATTGTATATGAAGAGGGCATTCTGCTGTGAAACGCAGGCTGGCAAGCCAACAACTGTGAATGGAGTTTCATTTTCCATCGGATTATAATACTGTTGCAATGAAATGATTTATCAAGGTGGCTGCAGAACACATGCCGTTGCAAGACACCGTCGACCCTATTTTTAAAGTATATACGGAAAATATAATTTCCTGGCCATGCCGTTTCGGTTCTACGGCAGGTATCACAGCGTGGCCACCTCATAGTCATGATTTTATGATGTGGCGAGTTTTTAATAGAATATTTTTTTTAATAAAACACAAATCACATTTTGCATCGATTGAGAGGCGAAATTGAGTATCAGTGTGGGTGTAACTGCAAACAGGGAAGGGCGTTGATTCATGTCGTTGTGTGTGTGTATGTGTGACGACTTGGAAATTTTTACAAAAACCAATAGAAATATTTGTTTTTCAATAATATTTCATAGAAAATACTTGTAAAAAGAAATACAAGTCTTTGCAATATTTGATGGAATGTATGCTTTTATTATTCACGTATCAGTGAATCTGTATCACGTTTTAAACACACACACACACACACACACACACGCACACAGCCACACAGAAAGACATGTTAGGTGAGAGCAAATAAAGTATACAAACGTAAAAATAAAATTTTAAAATGAGAACTTGCACAATAATGCAATTCAAAAAAAAAAAAAAGAGAAATAGATATTCATTTGTACGACATTTCTGTTGATTGCTTTTGAGATGGAGCAGCAATTAATGCAATATTTTGATAAGATGCTTCAATGGCCAGGGAAACCACACAGCAATTATGTGGAAGAAAAGAAATTTTAATTACACAAATACTGCCAATAAAAAAGATTTTTAAAAAATATTCAAAATTATTCTTCGTCCATAAATTGTCTTCTTTCAGTTACATAAACACTGCAAATGAATAATGCACAGCCTACTAAACCGGAAGTCGCGTGTTCGATTCCTTCCTAGACCTGGCGGATATCCTGCGGACAAGCCGAAAAAATTTAATTAGTTCTCGCTTTCTAATTGGCAATAAGGCTTCTCTGTCTCTGTCTCTGTCTCTGTCCTGTCTCGATTTGAAAATCACAATATCGTTGAGTTCCTTAATGGTATTACGCCCTCTTTTCCCTTTCCTCTCTTATTTCCTCTGGCCACAAAACTGACTGTTATTACCATTTCAAGGAATAAAAGATACTTCGAAGCTTGTAAATCTTTTTATATTTCATTTTACTTTTCTTTTGTGGTTTCCTTGATGTTTTATTTATTTCTTTCTATTTTACAAGACATATTTTTTGTATTTTTATGAGACCACAAAAGTGAATACATGAATACGAAAATATTCACCGATTTCTTTCTAACAATAAATTGGTTTTATAACATTTTTTTTTTCACTGAAATATTCTCGTAGCAAAATATTGCTTGAGTTGAAGTAAAACTGTGACAAAAGAATATAAAAAATACATAATTTCCTTTATAAAATATTAAAAAACCAAAAAAAATAACATAAAAAACCGTATATGCTAAAAACAAAGCTTTTAAGGAAGATAAACAGCTTTTAACAAAAGAAATAATGTTAGGATGACAGGATTGAAACATATTTTTTTCTCATAAGATTTTGTATAAAAATTTATAATAATTATAATTTTAATTATCATAAAATTAATCCTTTAATTGAAAAAGCTTTTAAGAAAAAAAAAATCAATATGGCTTTAAAAAGTTTGCACAGCCTATTAAAAGCTTTGTTTTGCTTTCTATAATTGCAATATAATTTTATTAATATTAAATATATTTTTTTTGAAAGCTATTTTTGCAAGCTACTTTTGAAAGCTGGCTTTTAGGAATTTTTTGCGGTGTCAAAGTAATCGAAAGAATTTTTTTGGAAACAAGAAAAAGGTTAAAAAAGTGTAAAAAAGGTTTTAAAAAAGAACAAATTTTTTTAGGAAAGCTTTGGCTAAGAAACTCTAGTTAGAATATTTTTTTATAAAAAAGCTTTTAAAAAGCTTTGAAATTAAATTTTTCTTATTGAACGGTTTGAAAAAGCTTTTGTTTTCAAGACCTACTTTTGTGTAGAGAAAAAAAAAAATTCAAAAAGCTTTTTATTTAAAAAAATTTAAATATAGTGAAAACCATTTGATAACAATTTAAAAAAATTAAAAGAGTAAAATGTAGCCTTCATACGAAAAGCTTCTTAAGGATAGTTCTTGAGATAACAAATAAAATTATTTTATATTTTATATCTGACTTATCAGCTTTGAGTACAAAAAAGCTTTCAATGTAGCTGAAAAGCAGTTACCAATAAAAGATACTTTTATAATAGAAACAATTCTAGAAGCCACATAAGTATTTAATAAATAAGGCATTTCTTAAAAAGCTTTTTAGGAAAGAGCTTTTAAAAATTAAAGCTGTTTCAATAAGTAAACAGTTTTCTGAGGCCCTTCTTTTTTATGAGACTTGCAATAAAAACTACTCCCTTTAACGAGATGAAAGTGAAAAGGAATTTTTTAAAAAGTTCGCTGTGTGAAAGTTACTTACAAGCCTAGACAAATGGAAAAGGTTACCATAGTTGTATAAATTCTCTTCCAAGGACAATCTTGTTCAAAGAAAGTTCACTAACAAAAGTTTCATATTCTAATCGGCTACAAAACAAAAATAAATTATGGAAATTTAAAAAAATAAATAAATAACATTTTCTGACTTATTTACGGGATCAGATAAAAAAGGAACCATTTTGTGGCTGCCCAAGAAAAATACCCAGTTAAAATACATTCAAATAAATGAAGTGCCAGGATAATCTGATTTCTAAAAAACGAGAGAGAAGGAAAAGGAAGAAAAAGAAATAAATATAAAATGCCAGGAAGCTGTGCAATAGTGGCAAATAAGTGTTATCCTCTGCATTATAAAAAATAAATTAACTTTCTGTCAAAACACTAAAGCTTTTTGTATACAATTTGCTTAACAATTTGAATGTGTTGCGTTCCTTTTATATCAAATTGCATTTTTTTTTTCAAACAGCTAAAAAGTTTTACTTCTTATTAAAATAGTTTTTGTGGCTGACGGTACCCCAGTGTTGCATCAGGAGACATTAACAGGAGAGGATAAAAGGCAGCATTAGCTAGTGAAACGAGCGCACTCGGTTCATGTGCAACAATTCCCTTTAATGTATTTAAAATGTCATTACATTTTACACATACTTAAAGTGCTTTATTTCCTATTACAGTCTCAGTTGTTTTCACAGTTACTGATAAATTTATATGCAGCAGTATGTGGCCATGTTGCGCCACAAAAAGGATATACTAATTTTGTGTTATAAACTGAGTGGGTTTTTAATGACTATAAAAAATATTTACGGTTGCAACAATGCGAGGGAATATTAATTATATTATGGGTAGAACGGAATGCTTGTTATGGTTGCTAAATGGGATACAATTTATAAAAAACGAGTAGAGTTATTTTTGAAAAGCTTTTTGGTATGTCCTTTTAAGTACTGTGGTATTTTATTATTATATTAATAACTAAACTAGTCATTATTTATTTAGACAACACGCAACTGTTTATCTATTCATCAATAATCGTAGAAATATCATTGGAATGAAATTAACACGCAAATATTTACTTGAGCAACAAATACAATTATAACTTTATATAATAGGAATACACACAACTGTTTATCTATTCATCTGTAATTATGAATTAATTTAAAAACTGACTTCAATATTATTATTATTCCAAAAGCTCTGGGTTCATTGTTTGCTGTAAAGTGCATAGGTTTATTTGTTGAGTCCGCACTTGAAGTCTTTTTCAATTTACTTGAAGACTTGACTGAAGAATCCTTGTTTTTTTTGGCGTTTTTTGTTTTCTCTTTCCTGCAGAGCTTGTAGCATCAACTTCATTCGATATGACATCTTCAGCGACTTCTGCTTTTGATTGGCTCTCTTTTTTTCCGCTATTGAAATGTTTTCTGGGGTTTGTGTTACCTCTTCAGCGCCGGAAACTAGTCGGGGCTTACGTTCGGGCGTAGCAATATGCGCCGTATTTGTGCTTACTTTCTAGGTTTACGCTGTTTACGTTCTCCAACTTATCAACATTTTTTTTTATAGTCTTAAGTAGATACTCTGCCCTTGACTGCAAATGCTTAGCTTGGGGTTTTCGGTCGTCATTGTGCAGAATCTTTTCTGTTAACGTGAGACTAGGATCCATTTTCATTTGTTCCCAAGAACCAATACCATACTGATGGAATCTTCATCATCTCCCCAATCCACATTATTTTGACAAAATCGTTTCCTTTTTTTTTAAGTTACGAAACGCAAACCCGTCATATAAATATGGATATATAGTTTCTTTAGTTATACATACTGAGACGTTTTCTAAAGGAAAGCTCTCACAGGTGAAGAAGGATGCGTTAGTACAGAGAGGAAATATTTTTGTATTATATCTCAGGGAGAAATCCCTTTTATTTGCTACGACTAATTCTAAACAATTTTGCATAATAATGGAAAATTTGCCAAGGTAACTTAGAGAAATATTAAAGCTTTAAGAAGGGATAAACGATGTGCGCAGGAAAGCACTTTGGCAAGGTCTCTAATATCTGCCAGATTGTGTAGTCAGCATTATGCAAACAGTTAAGAATAAAATATTGGCTACAGATGGGCATACATGTGTCATGACAAGTACTGCTTGAATGTCCTTTTTGGTTTAAGGAGGCAAGTAAACATAAAAAAAAAACATTTCAGCAAAAAACTAAAAGGCGGCAGGTAACATTTGTCAAAACATATTCTCTTAGAAATGATATCAGTGGCATAAAAAAGGACATAAAAATGTAAATCATCTGTCAGGAAATTAAAATTTAAATCAGGACAAAGTATTTTATTATTTTTATTTAAATACAACTGCTAAAAAAGACTTTATTCAAAAATAATAATTTTCTATTCATGCACACACAAAGCAAACAAAATTGCCAATAAAAAGTATTTGAGTTTGAATTTGAATTTTGTATTCGTTTACATCGTGAAATTTTCGTTGCGATATAACCGTAAATCTTTTTTCGCCGCTCTCAGCTCCCAGGGAAGATAAAAAAGGCAGTTTTTAATTGCCTAAGAGAGAATCAACTATTTTATGAATTTAAAATTAAAAATAAAACGTTTTACAACGTATGCAAGTAAGCATTACATTTTACTATTTTTTGCTTGGATGACAGGCATTCCTGCCGAGAAAATCAGTGGAAATTATATATATATATATTTTTTTATAAATTAAATATAATTTATAGAGTAAACTTTAGTTTAGTTTTAATTTTTTCCAGAGAAAACGTAATTTTTCCCACAAGCAATCGAAATGGGCAACAAAGAGCTTTCCATTTACATTTTACTATTTTTTGCTTGGAGAGGCGACAGGCATTCCTGCTGAGAAAATCAGTGGAAATTATATATATATATATATTTTTATAAATTAATTATAATTTATAGAGTAAACTTTAGTTTAGTTTTAATTTTTTCCAGAGAAAACGTAATTTTTGCCACAAGCAATCGAAATGGGCAACAAAGAGCTTTCCATTTACATTTTACTATTTTTTGCTTGGAGAGGCGACAGGCATTCCTGCTGAGAAAATCAGTGGAAATTATATATATATATATATATTTTTATAAATTAATTATAATTTATAGAGTAAACTTTAGTTTAGTTTTCATTTTTTTTAGAAAAAACGCAATTTTTGCTACGAGCAAGCGAAATAGGCAACAAAGAGCTGTTCATTTACATTTTACTATTTTTTGCTTGGAGAGGCGACAAGCATTCCTGCCGAGAAAATCAGTGGCAATTATATATATATATATTTTTTTATAAATTAATTATAATTTATAGAGTAAACTTTAGTTTAGTTTTAATTTTTTCCAGAGAAAACGTAATTTTTCCCACAAGCAATCGAAATAGGCAAGAAAGAGCTTTCCATTTAACGAGCGGTTTCAGCTGGAAACGTTTTTTATAAAAAAAAAATTCTATTGAATTCAGTAACTCAAATAAGATATCTGCTCTCTTTTACTTGTGAAAACATTTAAATATGAAATTGTTAAATTTTATAGATTAAAGAAACTGGCAACGGGGCCTGTTGGCTGAAGGTGGCGCTCACAAGCATCCTGCTTATGACACATAAAGTGAAATTGAATAATAAAATAATGTCGGTGATTTAACTTGTTTTATTATACGATGAGCAGCAGCATTGCAATTCACTGTTCCAACACAGTACAGCTTTTATGCATGATTTCATATTTTCGCGGCAGCAGAAGGGGAAGCCCCAGTGATCAAGCATATTATTCCCATTGTTATTTGTAAATATTCGCATTATTTCTACAATTAAAAAATTTCTGGAATTTTGGGATTGTTTTATAAGTTTTCTGTTTCATTCTCCAGGGAAAGTGTTTTTGAAAGCTTTTTTAAAATTCTGTAGTGCTAACTGGCCTGCCATGATTAAAGAAATATTTTTATTGAATTTGTTAATAATCACTAAAAAAAACTAAATGAGAGTTACAGAAGTAGTGTGTTTATGACAGTTGAGCATCAATGAAGAGGAGCATTTTAAGAGCAGCATTTTCTGAAGAGCATTTTGTGAAGAGGAATTTGTGAAGAGCATTTTGTGAAGAGGAATTTGTGAAGAGCATTTTGTGAAGAGGAGCATTTTGTGTGCCTGCTGATAATGGTCATTTCATTAGGGTCGCTCATGAAAGTTGGTGAAAGTGAATATATATGGAGGGTTTGAATCTCATTGAAATGTTAATTTTTTTTTGTTTATTTTGCATCTCCCTAATAAAAATGAGTAAAGTGTGTGTATGAGCCTGCTGATATTATTCATAACTTGTTTCTTGTCTATACTTGTATATGTTGTATTTGTAAAATATTTTTTTAGGCTGGATCATGAAGGAACTGGTGAATATTACTCATAATCTGTTTCTTCACTATGTGCATTTTGTGTGCCTGCTGATAATGGTCATTTCATTAGGGTAGCTCATGAAAGTTGGTGAAAGTGAATATATATGGAGGGTTTGAATCTCATTGATATATTAATTTTTTTTATTCATTTTGCATGTCCCTAATAAAAATGAGTAAAGAGCTTTTTGTGAAGAGGAATTTGTGAAGAATTTTTTTATCAAGCAGATAGAATTTTAGCAGAAAAGGCTGCGCAACGTGTTAAATCTAAAGATTCCGATTTAAAAGAACGATTAGATGCTTGGTTTGTAACGAACGCAATGAAAGCAAAAGTAAAATTTGGTTTAGGTTTAAAGAAACCAAAGTTGAAGAATTCAAAACGAAGGAAAAAAGGAAAAAAGAACAAATGCAATGAAAAATTATTTACAGCTACTGTAAGAAAAACTTTAAAACTATTGAAAGAAGAAAAGCCTTCTAATATAAATGATGCAGTTAAAATTGCACAAAAGACAATTCATTCAAATATTAAAGGGAAAAAGAGAGCTAATATTATTATACCAAGAGTTTTAAAATTACCGAAAATTGGAGGATTTCTTCCCATCATGAATTAGTCTAATATGACGTTTTAAATTAAAATTGGATGAAACAGCTTTTCCACAAATTTCACATATAAACCGCTCTATATTTTTTATTTTTTTTTTATTATGCTTTAGCAGATGCATATGGTTTAAAAATTTTTTTTTAGTTGAAAACTGTAAATTACACTTTACACAATAATGTGATGAGGAAGGTCCATCATGAAATAGTCTAATATGACGTTTTAAATCAAAATTGGATGAAAAAGCTTTTTCACAAATTTCACATATAAACCGCTCTATTTTTTTTATTTTTTTTTTATTATGCTTTAGCAGATGCATATGGTTTAAAAAGTCTTTTTTAGTTGAAAACTGTAAATTACACTTTACACAATAATGTGATGAGGAAGGTCCATCATGAAATAGTCTAATATGACGTTTTAAATTAAAATTACATGTAAAAGCTTTTTCGCAAATTTCACATATAAACTGATCCATTTTTTTTATTTTTTTATTATTCTGCTTCAGTACTTCACAAACATCGTTCACTGAATTTGGTATTATTACATTGTCAGAACACATAAAATTAATGGTGCTAATCTCTTTCCTTGGCCGTACAGGTAATGAGGAAGGTCCATCATGAATTAGTCTAATATGACGTTTTAAATCAAAATTGGATGAAAAAGCTTTTTCACAAATTTCACATATAAACCGCTCCATTTTTAATTTTTTTTATTTAATTAAATATTTGATGAATTGCAAGAGCTGCACAATTTGCACGAGTTAAAATTATTTAGGTAATATTTGAATATATATAGAAAACCGAACATTTATAGTCAACAAAAATTCCTATGACCATACACAAGGAGGGTTTGAATGTCACTGAAATGTTAATTTTTTTTATTCATTTTGCATTCCCTAATAAAAATGAGTAAAGAGCATTTTGTAAAGAGAAATTTGTGAAGAGCAGCATTTTGTGTGCCTGCTGATAATGGTCATTTCATTAGGGTCGCTCATGAAAGTTGGTGAAAGTATATATATATGGAGGGTTTTGAATCTCCTTGAAATGTTAATTTTTTTTTATTCTTTTTGCATGCCCCTAATAAAAATGAGTAAAGTGTGTGTATGAGCCTGCTGATATTATTCATAACTTGTTTCTTGCCTATACTTGTATATGTTGTATTTGTAAAATATTTTTTTAGGCTGGATCATGAAGGAACTGGTGAATATTACTCATAATCTGTTTCTTCACTATGAATATGGTTTCCTGTAGACATAAATTAAAAGAAAAAGGTTTAAATATCGAAGTAAATTAAAAACACAAAACTTAATACAGATATGTATATGTATATACACATTAAATATAGAATAATATGGCATTAAATATAGATAAAAGGGGAATAGTACAAGAACTACACAAGCAAGCGCGAAAAAATTTTAAGAGAAGACGAGTTGCAATGAAAGGAATTGATGATTTATGGCAAGCTGATCTAGTTGAAATGGGTAGTTATGCAACATCTAATAATGGTTATCGTTTTCTTCTAACAGTAATAGATACATTTTCGAAAAAAGCGTGGGGAGCTGCCATAAAAAATAAAAGTGCTCAAAATGTAACCAATGCTATTAAAACTATATTTGATAAATACCATCGAAAACCTCAAGATCTGCAAACAGATGATGGTAAAGAATTTTTCAACAATCAATTTAAGCATCTAATGCAGAGTAATAAGATTAATCACTATTCAACATATACTAGATTAAAAGCATCAATAGTTGAACGATTTAATAGAACATTAAAAGGAATGATGTGGAAAGAATTCAGTTTTCAAGGATCATATAAATGGATAAACATTTATCAATCACTTATAAATAAATATAATAACACATTTCATAGAACTATAAAAATGTCGCCTAATGATGTAAATTCAGCCAATGAAAAATTTCTTTTAGATACTGTATAGTAGTAAATTGAAAATTTTTCAGAGACCAAAGTTTAAAGTTGGTGACAATGTACGAATAAGCAAATATAAATATTTATTTGAAAAAGGTTATACATCAAATTGGACAACAGAAATATTTAAAATTAAATTAATAAGAAATACAAATCCAAACACCTTTATATTAGAAGACTATCAAGGGCATGAAATTAAAGGTGGATTTTATGAATTTGAATTAATGAAAACTAAATACCTGCAAACGTATTTAGTTGAGAAAGTTTTAAGGAAAAGAGGTAATTTGTTGTATGTTAAATGGTTGGGTTTTCCATCTGAACATAACTCTTGGATTAACGCTAGTGATATATCATCATCATCATCATCATAACTATAAAATACATTAAAGTAGTACTAAGAGTATTTATTCCTTAATCAAACGTTATTAAAATGAGTATAACACTAACATTAAACGGATACTCCTCAGTACTTATTTCAAACTATTTTCCACCCATTGAACTTAATCAAAACTATTTATGTGGATTAATAAGCTTCGATACATATCATTCTATTCCAAATGTTGATATCGGAAATAACATATTTCATATTGGTAGTCATGAAATTGAAATACCTGTACGATCATATGAATTTTCTGATATAGCGAATCTCATTATACATAAATATAACAAGTTGAATAACAAAGGAATTCTTAATATTCAAGCAAACTATAACACACTACAAACTTTTATAAAAAGTTCAACTGATCCTATCTATTTCGATAGAGAACGTTCAATTGGATCGCTTCTTGGTTTTAGCAAGAGAGTGTTAGAATCAAATAAAGAATACAATTCGGATAAAACAATAGATATTACAAAAATTAATACTATTTTAGTTGAGTGTAATATTGCAACTGGTTCCTATATAAATAACGCGTCAGCACACACTCTACACCAGTTTTCACTTAACGTTACTCCTGGATATAATATAAAATAACGGAAGCGCCTATAAACGTGATTTATTTACCTGTTAACACGAGATTAATAGATACACTTGTTCTCAAAATAGTCGATCAGGATGGAAACCTTATAAATTTTAGAGGAGAAAAAATAACAATAAGACTTCATTTGAAACCAATATCGACAACCACAACAACAACAACAAAGGAATGATTATATTCGATAAAAAATACTTTAAATAATCAATCAACATTTAGTTCACAACCAAATCACTTAATATCAACACCACCATTGATAGCAACACAACAAATTTGATCAAAAAATCTACAACAGAGATATACAACTCTAAGTAAATTTAATCAAGAGTTTCTACAAAATTTGGGATATAAATTAAAATAATTATATATTAAATTAAAATGAGAAGTAGCAGTATAATAAATATTTTACAAAAGCCACAATTTGATATTTCAATTATCAAAAAAGAATATCATAGCTATACATCTTATTTACAATCATATAAGAATAATGATGAAATTCGTATATCAATTCAAAACCAAGATTTATATGTACTACCAAGTGAAAGTTACTTATACATTGAAGGATTTGCAGCAAAAGATGATTCAACAGTCTCATCAACACTCAAACTTCTAAGGAATTGTATGTGTTACCTTTTCGATGAAATTCGTTATGAGTTAAATCGTGTAGGGATTGATCGAACACGACAACTTGGTATTACAACAGATATTAAGAATTATGTCTCTTTAAATCAATTGGAGAGTAATGCACTTGCAAATGCAGGATGGGCGGTAAATGATACTGATAATATATCACTTATTAGTGGATACTTCAATTTTTGTGTACCATTAAAAATGTTACTTGGATTTGCTGAAGATTTTAACAAAATAATTGTAAATTCTAAACATGAACTAATACTTCTACTTCGCAAGTCATCAAACCTACTTTAGAAACTGAAAAATGGAAATTATCTATATTAAACATTACGTGGAAAGTACCACATATACAGCTCGCTGATGTCTATCAACTTGAAATGTATAAAACGATTAAAAATCAACATCCCCTAAATATATCATTTAGAAGTTGGGATATGTATTACTATCCTTCTGTTCCAGAAAGTACAACAATATTATAGAATGTTAAACTCGCTAGTGAAAATGAAAGACCACGTTTCTTGCTTATAGCTTTTCGCAATAAAAATAACAAATTTATACATTGTGATTTGACTGATATAAAAGTTCATCTCAACTCAGACACATATCCTTACGATGACTTAAATCTTAAGTTTGAACGAAATCGCTTCGCTATACTATACGATATGTATTCAAAGTTTCAACAAAATTATTATTTACGTGAGCCGCAACCGTTATTGAAACGAGAGATGATTTCAAAACCACAGCACCAATAATTGTTCTAGATGTATCAAATCAAAATAAGTCAGTTAAAACTGGACCCATAGATATACGAATTGAATTAAAAACATACCAGCTAATACATCTGCATATTGCTTAATTATACATGATAGAATGTTTGAATATATACCTCTAACAAATGAAATAAAAAAAATATTGTAAATTTATGTTTTAAGTAAAAAATAAGTTTTTTTTTTACGAACAGTAAGGAATACTGTAGTAACTATAAATATCAGAATCATAAAGTTTACTGTTTTCAATATAACTCTGACAACGGTACAGATATATACATATCTTAGTGAAAGAAATCATATTCATAATCAAGAAACAAATTATATCACTGAAAGATTTTAAATTCTTGTAAATATAGATACAATTAATATAAAGGATTATTTGTAAACATTACATTACAGTATAAAGTAATAAATCTTAGTAATGACTCTCGAAGCCATATGCAACTTTTTAAAATCATGCTCACATATAATTTCTCATGAAGATAAGACAAAACTTATTAAAATTCAATTACAATTGGAATACATATACAATTTGAAAACAATAAAAAATAAAAATGGTGAATATTTTGAGGATTGTATTTGGTCTAATGAAAACAATATATGTGGTCCCGACACTTGTCAATGTCAATATCAACAACCGAAAACCAAACAAGCTGAAGATGAAGCTTTACATATTATTAACTTTTATAACATAATTAAATATAATAATTTTGTTTTTAATAAGAATTAGTTATATGCTATATAGTAAGTTTATAAATGTAAAAAAAAAAAAATGTAATTTTGTTCAAATATTAAAACTTTATATAAAAATAATACACATATAAATATTTGTAATTATCATAAGAATAAGAAAAATAACTGTCTTTTAATATGTGCTGAAAAAAAATGTAATTTTGATAAGAAATTTTATTTATTTATGTTCAAATAAAGAAAATTGTATTGTAAACATCTAAAACCTTTTTCTTTTAATTTACGTCTACAGGAAACCATATTCATAGTGAAGAAACAGATTATGAGTAATATTCACCAGTTCCTTCATGATCACCCTAACAAAATATTTTACAAATACAACATATACAAGTATAGGCAAGAAACAAGTTATGAATAATAACAGCAGGCTTATACACACGCTTTACTCATTTTTATTAGGGGCATGCAAAATGAACAAAAAAAATTAACATTTCAATGAGATTCAAACACTCCATATATATTCACTTTCACCAACTTTCATGAGCGACCCTAATGAAATGACCATTATCAGCAGGCACACAAAATGCACATAGTGAAGAAACAGATTATGAGTAATATTCCCCAGTTCCTTCATGATCTATCCTAAGAAAATATTTTACAAATACAACATATACAAGTATAGGCAAGAAACAAGTTATGAATAATATCAGCAGGCTCATACACACACTTTACTCATTTTTATTAGGGAATGCAAAATGAATAAAAAAAATTAACATTTCAAGGAGATTCAAACCCTCCATATATATTCACTTTCACCAACTTTCACGAGCGACCCTAATGAAATGACCATTATCAGCAGGCTCACAAAATGCTCCTCTTCACAAATTCCTCTTCTCAAAATGCTCCTCTTAAAATGCTCCTCTTCATTGATGCTCAACTATCATAAACACACTACTTACAGAGCTTTTTTCTAAGGCCATGAAAATAAATACAAAAAGAATTATTGCTGTTATTAAGTTTTGTTGACCTGTTTGTTTGTTTGTTTGTGCCAAATAAAGTTTTCTAAAAAGTTTCTGTTTGCTTTGTTCGATGCTTAAGTTTTTAATTTCATCACGCATATTCGTATTTAACTTTCTCTATTAAAACAAAACTTGTAACTTGTAAGTTGTGAATGACCGAATGCTGTGTGACCAGACGAAGACGGCAAAAGAAACTTTTTACAACGCTAATGAGCGAACAGGAAAAAAATAAGAAGAAAAATATTAATTAATGAAAATTATTGTCTTTCCTTTTGATAAATAGTAGGCAGCTTTTTTTAGTAGAAGGAAAAAAAAAAAGCTTTTAGGCTTTCTTTTTTATAATAGCACAAACTTTTAAAAATAAATTTTGGGGAGCATCGTAAATTATAAATTTGTTAATTATATATTCCGACATTAAACTGTTTGTTGTTGCTGATGTCGTTTATTATTTAAAAAAGTTTTAATTTTTATAAAATTTTTGTTGTGGCAAGTGGGAGGCAGGCAGAGCCAGAGTGGGCTGGCCTAAATCGTTATCATTAGCAATAACGTAAATATCCTTGAAGTCCTGCCACTTGAAAAGGGTCGCTTATAAAAATATGAATACTCATGATGATGTTTTAATGGTTTTACGAACGCATTTCTCATTTAGGTAGATTCGGATAATCGTTTTCAAAATAATAACAAAAAAAAAAAAAGAAAAAAGAAAATGGCGGAAAGCGAGAATAATAATCAGCTATTTTTGCTTACAATATTCTAATAAAAAGGTTAAAAAAAAAATTTGAAGAAAACAATGATAAAAACACAGAAAAAAGAGAAACGGTAATTTAATTGATTTTAATTTATTTTTGACTTAAAAAAATAATATTCTGCTGAATATTAATTTTTGCTAATTTACTGCGTTTAAATAATATAGTATATAAAGAGAGTATTCCCGAAGGAGAGCAATTTCGTGGAGAATTGCAATTCGAAAGTGGGCTCACAGTGAACTGAATAAAAAGAATTAATTATAAAGAAATTAATGTAATTAGCAAAAATTATTTTCATTATTATATGTTATTACCTAAAAAAGGCTACGCAGAGTCCTGGCAAGCAAATTGCCAAGCATCTAGTAAGCTGGTCAAGCTACCAGCCAGCCACCGTGACATTTGGCAGCTTTTCTTACTAACTGACGAGTTAGAAAAATTAGCTTGGACTTTTTCTAAACGATTCAGTTAAACGTTTCGCCTTTAAGTTTGATGCAAGTTTTATGGTGAAACCACGGCATACGTTACCTGAAAATATTTAGAATCATTATCCACCCTCCGACTTCTAGAATGAGTGAACTAAAATTGTGTATATACGCAAAAAGTTTTCTTGACGCGGAAAGTCCTACTTTGCGCATGCGTAAGTGATATTGGAATATTGTCTGCCTCATAGAATTTATTCCAAAAAGGGTGAAGAAGTTTGCTCAGATGCCTATGAGAAGCTCACCGTAAGCCAATGAACCAAAAAGGAAAACTATTTCATATTTCCTATTTTTTCGTGACTGACTAAAAACAAGTATTTTAATTTAAATATTTAATAAAAATACTGTAGTATTTTTTGCTAAAGTTGCCCAACTCGTGTCTTGGACCGTTTAAGGCAAAATTAAAATTAGAAAAAGGATTTTATGAGAATTTATTTATTTCGTTTTCTTTTTTTACTTACATTCTCCAAAAACTAGTTGTACCCAAAAAGGTACCCTGGCTGTAAATGGGTTAATTTCATGAGCTAGTAATTTTCGTATGCACTCCAATTCGCTTCAACTTTACACCTCCACGACTATACAAGAAAATATTAAATTTCCATAACACTCAACTCAAAACATCTTGCCTTCAACATCCTTCGTCAATGTCCTTCGCCAATGTCTCAAAAGTCCTGGATTTTTTATAAAATTATGACGTTTCTGTGCATGTTGCGCACATGAAAAATTAATCAAAATTTTAAACTTTTAAATTGTATTTTTTTTTTGCTCACATTCAATTTCTCTTCTTTTGGTTTCATTTCACAGTTCATACCACCCTCGTAAAAATATTTAGCAATTTCTTCATTTAAAATATTCTCTCAAAAATTGAAAGAAAACAAACCGCAAGGATAATATTATTAATAAAATATGATGTAATAAAAAGGAAAACATTTTAAAACATGTGTGGGAATGTGGCGCTCACCTGTTCACTTTGATGTCGCAATGAGGAAATTATCAACAATATTGTTTTATGTAATAAAAATTGGAAATGCTTTTCTCGTCAACGCAGGAAATGAATTCGTAAGCTGGTGAAGCTTTTAAGGATTATGAGTGTGGGTTTCATATTTCGTAATTACGGAATACAATTTCTTAACAATGCAGAATTCTGAGATGAATTTTATAGCGTTTCAAAAAATTCCAAATTAAGTTCTTATTTGATTTTGGATTTCGATGGATATCAGATAGTTAATCGAATAACTATACACTCGTTTAAATAACTCATGCACAGTAAAGCTTGCAACATAAAATGGCCAATATCAGTATAAATATGAGCTTTCAAATTATTCAAGAGAAAAAAAGAGCTTTTATTTGGTAGCGAACTTCTAAGCAAAGACAGGAGAATCAAAAAAGATGTCGGCCTGAAAAAGCTGCAAAAGCCTTACATATATTAAGGAAAAATATTACTCACATGTTTTGGAAGGATCCAATTTCAGTCTCTGAAAGAAACAAGTAGAAAAAAGTAAAAATTAGTTTAAGGAATTTTGCTTTCGTGTCTGGAGAAAAAATAATAATAAAGAAATTCTAAAGTACTAAAGATGGTAACATAGAAGTCCTAAAACGCTTCCTTACAGGACACAACATTTATAAAGAATATGTAAATATGTAAAGAATGACTAGTAAATCCCTAAATGTAAAAGAAAATTTACTTTAACTTTGCTGAATCATATTTGGAATCACATAGTCCCGAAGGATTATTATTTTCATGCTTTATTAGTCAAAGTAAGAGCCGCTCCAATATCCTCTGCCATTTTTCGTTGTTATAACAGGAGTATGGAGTATAGTTTGCATATTTCGGTTAAAACCAAAATCAAATGTTTCATTATTCCCAGTGACGTAGAATTTGCTGTCCTGCAGATACGATTAAAGTGTTATATAAAAAGGAGCAGCCAGTAAGAAAGAATGACATACTCGATTAAAAGATAATCACAAAATAAAATTAAAAACTTAACAAAGAGTTCAAATGATAACTGAATATTAATAACGATTATGTTAATTTTAGACAAACTACACAGTCCGGTGTAGCTTTTGTTCAGTTATTTATTATTCTTAACCTGCAAAGCTTTCGGCTTAAACGCAGGAAAACATCCAGGATCTAGGCAGGAATCCAACACGCGACTTACTATTTAGTAGGCTGAGCATTGTTCATTCGCCTATAGAGCCACCCGTAGGCCTCATTATCACTCCACTTCCACTCGTTTATGTACACAAATTAGTTATTGGCTGTAAGGAAATGCATTACTAGCCTTAAGAATAATACTGGCAAGCCAGAAGGCTTCTCAGAGCATCATCCATGTTTTATGCATGACTTCCAAAGCATGAAAAAAATAGTCCTTCGTAAGAAAGTGCATTAGTAGTCTTAAGAATAATACTGGCAACCCAGAAAGCTTCTCAGAGCATCATCCATGTTTTATGCACGACTTCCAAAGCATGAAAAAAATAATCCTTCGTAAGGAAGTGCATTAGTAGTCTTAAGAATAATACTGGGAAGCTAAACTTTCGTGGCATTTCTATGTAGAAAAACGACTTATACAATCGCATGCTATCAAATGCGTTTTCCACAATCTCACAACCTTTAAGCTAACTTAAACGTTCTCGCACTAAAGGAAAATATCGCCCTCTACTTGTAGCATGTACGAATACTTCGAATACTTCTCAATAGTTAATGAAATATTTCAATTAACTTATAAACTCCGACATTATTTAAAGAAACACGACAAATATTTACAGTTGAATTCAAAGGCATTGAATTCAAGGACATCAAACAATTAACTATTTTATCGCCTTTTCGGTGTAATTAAACTTTTTCGCTTAAATGATTAAATGATTTCCTTGCCCAATTACACAAAATTATTGAAAATTATCAAATTTTGAAAAAATTATAAATTTTTCTATAGCAAAAATATATTCAATTGTGAATTATTTTAATAAAATTTCTGTTAAGTTTTTGCACTATTTTTCAACTTGAAAGGTCCTTTAATTTTATCGCTTCATATTAAATTTCGCAGGGAAAGTAAAATTAAGTACAGTCTGAATTGCAGAGAAACATGATGAAAAATGGAAATGTTGAGAGCAATAATAGAATTGTTTGTCTGTGACCCATGACCTTTACAAAATAAAAATCTCAAATTATGAAATTCTTGAATGCATAGAAGAATACAAGTACACATGACAGGACATGCTTGTTAACAGTGGAAATAAAAAAAGGAAAATTTCTTTGCTGCATATAAATGCTGCTCATGAATGCTGTATGCGAATAGAATATTTACAAAAATTGCCAGATAAAACAGACAAAGACAAACCATTGAAAGCGTACGTGCAAATATACAGTCAGCTTAAATGCATACTGGCTGAAAATAACCAACATAATAAAAAAATATAATCGTAAACAAGTCTAAAAATTATATGATTTTTTTTTTAATTTTTCTTATATGGAAACAAATATAGGATTAAAGCAAATCCACAATATTGTATATTATACAGCTGATTCCACTTCATTATTATTTGCAAAGCATTCCTCGGTTGCTGTCACACTCCAAGTAATACGCTCATCATTTGAAGTATCCTTTTTACGGTAGAACATGCCTTTCACACTTTGGTTACATTCAGAGGAATGTCTTCTTGTCTACTTGCATGAATTGTAATACATTCCCAGCTTAAAGTATGCCGAACAATACGACTTTTCACACATGCCACAAAATCAATGCTCATCCAGAATTTCATTACTTTGTCAATACAGTGGAATTTTTTTATATTATTCCTCTTCTTTAAAGGAATATATATGCAATTCTCATATATGTTAATATATATTCCCAACATTGAATGCGTTCCTTCCCAGCGACACCAATTGAGGTGAATCACTATACTTCGCATAGAGTTGATTTTACTACGAAAAGAGAGAGTGTGATACGCGCCAACATGTTATATAAAATATCGTGTGAATAACGCAGAGTTGATATTGCTACGAAAATAGGGAATGTCGTACGCGAAAACATGTTACATAAAATATCGTATCAATAAAACAACAACAAAAATGAATCAATCATACTCTCAGACAAAGGCACATCATAAGTGCTAATTCTTGGTGATGAAGTAAAAACTGACAGTGGCAACAATGACAGCATATCTCTCAGATATCTCTGATACAATTTTTTTTTTGAAATTAAAAAAAAATATATGAACGATAATTTAATATTCTGTCGAGTATGAATTTTTGTTAATTTTGTCTCCTTTTAAATATCAAATTAATCAAATATTAATAATATTTTAGGGGAAATGAAATCCATTATTTTTGAGTGCAATTCGAAAACTTTATTTAGGATGTGTGAGCCCGGCTTTATGCAAAATGTTTAAAAGTGTTTTATGGGCTAACATGCCATTCATATAATATAATATATCGTTTCCACGAATAACATGCACAATTTAAATGTACCGGATTTTCTCTTGGTTGACCCCAATAGGTAACACCCTGTATCCCACATTGAAATGCATTAACCAAGCATAACAAAAAAAAAAACAAGCATAAAAATATTTTTTAGTCTGAAATGTCATCTTGTAACAATATCTCGTCATCGATATCACGAGATATCGATCACTACAAACATCTTGTTAACAATATCTCGTCATCGATATCACGAGATATCGATCACTACAAACATCTTGTTAACAATATCTCGTCATCGATATCACGAGATATCGATCACTACAAACATCTTGTTAACAATATCTCGTCATCGATATCACGAGATATCGATCACTACAAACATCCACCGAGTAAATAATGGATTTCTATTTCCTGAACAAATTATATTACTTTTATCTTTTTTATGCGACGTTATCTTAAATAAAAATGGTTTATAAAAATTATTATAAGATTTTTTCAAATTGACAGAAAAAGATGAGCACAGATATAGAAAATCTAATTTGCACTAAAATGGTTGAAAAAAAAAATAACTAAAAGATCAGCAATAAATTGCAAACACTCCTCTGGCAAGTACATGAAAACCACGGCAACAAAAAGAAATTATTTATTTTATCTGCACTGACAATCAATCTTGTAATCTCTTCTTCATGTGTTGAAACTTGCCCCTGTGTTGTTGTTGTTCTTCTTCTGCTATTTTTGTAAACATTTTATAACATGAAAATCCCACCACAGAAGCTCTTTTGGAACCACAAAATACACACACTCGCTTTGCACACACTCGCTTTACAAACATTGCTTTGACAGGCAGGAACGAGCATGCATGTATGCATGTTGCTGTTGTCTGGTAACAACAAAAAAAAAAAAAAAAAAAAAATAAATAAAAATAAATAAAAATAAAAAAATAAATAGAAGAATATGTAGAATTTATTACGAATATCAAAATAGAAATGAGAAGAACGTAGAAGCAGCAACAAAGCGTACAAAGTGTCACTTGTGTATTTATTGCTCAATTGTATTAACACAAAAGCTTTCCTTTATCTTTATTTGATTTTTCTTTAAATTATAATGTTGTTGCTGCTCTTATCTTGTAGCACCATTATTTCGTGATAAGTCAACAACTACGTACATGCCAAGATGCAATCGCTGCTGCTGTTGCTGTTGTTGTTGCTTCAGTTGTTTTATCTATTGCACACCATCTTAAGTAAAAGTAAATCAAGCAGAAAGCAAGAAATTAAACGAGTATGTATGAAAATACTGTAACAGGCAGCAGGGCAAGAGAAAAGGCATTAATAAACTGCTAAGAGCCAGCGTGTATGAGTGAGCGGAAGTCAGTGTTGCAGTGCATACTTTTAGGGGCAATTGTAGCGAAAAGCCGCTTAAGTAGCACTTCCTGTATTTGAATTGTATAGTATAGTTGATTGTTTTTCAGAAAAGTTGTCAAAGAATTTGGAAATATATAATTCAAAATAGATTTCCCTTTAATACATTCAACAGAACAGGGAATAGGGAAAAAATTTCCATTAATTTTTATCTAACTGTGCCAACCAGCAGAAGATTACTTGATGATGAAGCGCCATGATGCTGCCCTCCTCAGAACGTAAATCTTTCCCTCAATTCTTAGACTGTATATAAATTTCAGCTCGGATGTATTAAAAAAGGATAACAGAATTGCTTGTGCATAGAAAATTGTTTATAAGTAAAGAAAAACTATTAATCATATTTGATCGTATTGATTACACCATCATACATTTTGCTATTGTATGCGCATTTTTTAAGCCAGCTTACATTTAGGGAAAATGTTCATCATTTGTCTTCTGCTGGCAGAAGAAAAACACCCTGTTCTTTAACTTCCATTTGTAGAGAGATTTACGATTGCTAATTACCACGTAACAAATATCAAAAATGCTACTGAAACTCTGCTTTTAAAGAGGAATTTTCAAATATTAAAAAAAAATGCCTTTAATGAGTAAAAAGAGTGTTAAGAGCCAGAAAGTGTAAGTGGAAGTCAGTGTTGCAGTGCATACTTTTAGGGGCAACAAAAAGGATGTATTCTTATATGAAAAATAAAAGCAAAAGAAAGTTATGCGAATAAGAATTATTCAATTAAACATTTCTTTTAATAAGCCTTCTATGAATAAAAATAAATCGAACAATAATTATTCAATAAAATTAAAATTCAAAAGTATTCGCATAAAAATTATTTTATTTTATCGAGCTTAGGATATTTTTGTTTTAAAAAGTGTTTTTATTTTCAATATTATCTTCGTCTGCAGCATCTGCAGGTAAGTTTTTCAGGAGTTATTAAAATTTAAATTTAATTACAAATATTGAATATATAAAATATTTCTTATAAAAAAAGATCTTAAACTCCAGCAAATAATATCAGAACAATATAAAAATATAGAGGAAAACCAAAGCAAGACAAAAATTGAACCGGTCCGTATTCTGAACTCATTTCATTAGCCAAGCTTTCTCAACTCTTAACAACTACTTTCTAGATAGTGAAGCTTATTTACAATGAAAAGATATTTCGAATATGAATCTGACTTTCATAATTTTTTATGCGGAAAAAATAAAAAAAAAACAAAAACTAATTTTAAATAATGTATTGATTATATAATGAAACCATTTGCTGATGACATCCCCATTTATTGAAGAGAGTTTCGCCAAAAAAAAACTCACTTCTTAAATTATTTTGATGCATTATTCGACCAAATATAAGTGTATTATTCAAAGGAAGAGAAATTTTCTGAAATGAAAAAGTTTCTAATACAAATACGGGAAGAAACATTATTTGATTCTGCAATCAGGATTATTGATTTATTAATCATTAATTTTTATACCCTCTTTATCTTATTAAAAAAAAATTGTAAAAAAATGATTGCGATACTTTAAAAAAATTTAATTCTCAAATAAAAAATTATTTAAATAATAAATTTTTATAGGAGAAAAATATTTTCTGTTTTGCACATTTATTTTTCTTTTCCCTCTCTCGTTTACATTTGAGCTGGGAAAATCCAGTCCATATAAGCTGGTATAAGGAAACGAATACATTTACATTAATGATTCAGCTCTTGTTACAACAATCAATAATCAAAGATAAACAATAGTCAATGATCAAAAATCAGCAAATGGTTATATCCCCAGTGGTTCGAAGAAAATTTGGTTAAGACTTGATGATCTGAATTTTTATATAAAAAGTTAATATTCTAATGAATATTAATAATGAATAATTTAGTGTGCTTAAAGACTTAGAAAATTTATTAATTGCCATAAGGAAAATGAAAATTACGGCATTTCTCTAAGAAAAGAGTTATTCAAAAGATTAACCCCTTATCGGCCGGCAAGATTAAGTCGTACAATGCAAATGTACATCTCTTGAATTTTTTCTCTTTTGGAAGTTTAAGCTGAAATGAAAAGAATAAGTATTTATGGTCAAAAGACTTTGTTCAGAAAATGGCCGGCAGGGTAATAATATGTAACGTATAATTGTTGCATTCATTCGCACAGTTCCACATTCATTAACTTAATTAAAACTTTACGGCAGATTGCGGCCGTGTCCTCATAAGTAACAATGTGTACTGATGTGTGCACATATGTGACGGTTTAAAATTCCCATATACGAATAAATTCTGTAACATATTCTTTCAAGAATTTGCATATTTTATAAACCTTCTGGCCGCTTTCATAACAACTCGAAACTCATTCATTTCAATTAAAAACTCATTTGCAGATTTTTCATGTGAAAAATGTTTCCTCTACAGAATGCAATTGTTTAAAAGCAAATATTTCCTTTTACTTGAAACAATTTACCAACACATGCTCAAGCATATTTAAAACATATATTCACACACACACACACACACGCACACGAACTCTCACACATTGTACTTGTACATTTAATATTTTGCAGACGTTTGCACAAACAAGTTTTAACAAGATTGAAATGAAAACATTTAATTACACTTATTAGAGCACACAAGACTGGCAATTTAGCATCTCAATAAAACTGGCTCATGTGAGCTGAAGATAAAAATGATTTAAAGGCAGAGTGAGTAGAATCAGAAGGAGCTCGTTGACCAATTTTATGTGTTTCTTATAAAACACATCACAAGCGTAGTAAGTAAAGTGAGCAAAGACAAGTGCACGAGTATGAACAGAATGAAAAATTATTAATAAATAAAATTGTTTAAAATTGTTAAAAAATTTTTAAAAAATTGTTAAAAAACTATTTGCTTTCAAAATGATTAACAAAGTAAAACTTCATGTCGACAATTATGAGTCGGAAGATAGTTTTTCAAAAATATTTCATAAGTGTGAACCGCGCCTTAATAATGAACTGAAAATCTGCTTTCAAACATTTTTTTCAAACATTCTATAAGAGAAACTTTTGGCGCAACTGTAGTGCATAACTTAAGGCGCAAATTTAAGCACTTCATTGTTTGGTCTTGCGTATTCAAAACATTTTAAAGTCTTCTGTTCGGAGTTTGTTTCTTGGACTATAAATTTTCATTTTACAGGCAACTTGTAATAATGAAAAATATTTCAAAAATTTCATTCATTTACATGAATGCCTGTATGCCGTTGGTGTTGAAACCAGATTCTACAGAAGAACTTCAAGCATACATTCTTTTTTTTTATATACACACAACAATAAAGCAAATTGACAAACAAATTTCATTATACGCTTAAGTTATGGAAAAGTTAGTTTTTTCTCAGTGGGGAGGAAAAAGTAGGCTGGTGTCCAAGCAAGTTCGATAGCTCTATAGGCCGTGTCCACTTTTCTGCACACAAGCTAAAATGTTTGCAAGTTGCTTTTGTCGGAAGAAAATATAAAATTTTCAAAAGAAAAAACTTTTCGATTTCTTAAGTATAGAAGGACCGACACCAGTGTAAAGCACAAATAGATGAATTATTCCCGTTAATGCCGCTGGGCAATTGTTCCATAATCCGAACATGTCGCTGGAAAAATTTTAATTCAGCCGCAAAAAAAGCAGAGCTTCTGTTCTTTAGTCCTTTGCAGGATTAGCAAATACATCAAATGCTGCAAAAAATAAAAATTTTCTAGCGGCCTTAAATTAAAAGAATAACTTTCCTAGCTGAGCTTACTCAAGCGAATAGCATTCCGGCGGACACTTACGTATCCAACAAACGAATTATCTAATTTATGAAGATGACTGGAGAACTCGCACTGAAGGGCTGCAATAAGATGAAGATTCTTGACCTTAAAAACGTATTAGAGAGACACTTTACTTATAGTGGTTCTTCGCAGATCATTAGTGGTTTGTGTATGCTTACTAGAGGCCTGCAGCGAGTATGAATTCTTTGGCAGTTTATAGTGTTTCATCTCTCACTCTCTGCCTCTCTACTTCAATTGCAAAGCAGGAATTCTTTTTTAAAAGCTGACAAACAGATAAAAATGCTCTCTAAGCAAAAAAAGCGTTTGAGGTACTCCCAGCACTCCTATCATTATTTGGCTTAATGTTAACTGATGATTTACTGTTCAGAATTATCAGAATATTTTGATAATTCGTACTAATTGAGGCCATCCATATCTCGCGGCCTTTTTTAGTTCCGTTACAACAAAATAATACAGCAGTTACTGTTTTAAACTGCAAATATTAAATTTCATCTATTTTTGTCTTGCAAATCTATTACCAAAAAGACATGCGTGGAGCCTATATAATATATGGAACTTTTGCCAGATAGCTTTTCACTTTGTAAATGACTTTGTATTGTATTTCATGTAGGGCCATACTTTTTTATTTCATTCACTGACAGGTTACATTGAAATAAAAGTTACATAGTGTGAACAGGCTGTTAGAAGAATTCCCCTCAATTAAAAGTTTTGAAAAGCTTCCGTTAGCAGTCCTTTTCTTATGTTGCGATTTTTTATACTTGCACTGATCAGTGCTTTCGACCAGCCCTCGTATTTACTGTTTCTTTTTATTGTTAAACATATTTGAAATTATTAGAGAAGTTGACAAAGCTTTGCTACATTCTGCCTTTGGATTTCTTTCGGAAAGCAAGCAAAAGAAATCCACTGTATTTATTGTATTTATTTTTCTTGTCAAAGTTTCAGTGCTGTCTGCCTGCTCAAATTGTTGGGCGGGGTGTACAACTAAGTATTTTCATTTAAATATTTCCTTTCTTTCATTTCTTTTATTTGAATAAGCTTTTCTCTGGCTTTCTTTTTACGAACTTTGTTGATACGAACCTTGAATTGACTTGAAGCGTATTTCGTACTTCCAAGAAATCTTCTATTGGCGCCAAACAGTTTTTAACTTGCAAACCAAATTTAGTTGAGTACAATTTTGGGCTGAAAGGCAAAGTGGAGACTGCTGAAGTATCAAAATATTTATTTTGTTTTCGTTGTACAATAGACACAATAAATCTGCTGTGAGTGTGAGCTTAATGCCTTCATAACAACAAATATTAAGTTAAGTTGTAACCAAATTGTCGATAAAAACAATTTATCAATAATAAAGTAGATGAAAGTAGCGAGGGGGGGAATCATATTTCTTTTATGGTTTGTAGCAGACAATTGCTGATAAATATCAGTATATCAAAGAGTGACAACATTAAATAAACTGAATATGAAATATGAAGCTTAAAAACATTCATTTAATTCATTTATAAAAAAAATAAACTTGCAATTGAAAAAGAAATTTAATGTTCGTTAAAAGCAGCCACACGATCCATCAATCATTGTAGTCCTTTGTGAACGACTAGGAAAACTTGAAGCGTTTTTTGTGGCTGGTCATAGAAGCGTGCGGATTATAAATATTCTTAGAAAAAAAAAAAAAATAAAATTCGAATCTGTTTTCTTTAGTTATTTGTTACGTTTTGGAAGCTTAAAATAAGTTGGCATACCTTCGAGAATTAATCTGCGTTCAAGCTTCTTAAGCAGAGCAAAACTAACCGATGCTGCCAATAGTTCAAACAGTTTAAAATTAATCAGATTTGCCAGTAGCGTGTTTTTCTTTTTTGAATAAAATAAAAAGCTCAGGATACTCTAACCGTCAGCTTAATGTCACTCTGTTTCATTCTCAGGCTTTGGGGAGGGCTGTCACAGATGCTGTCGCTTGCAACAAGTGAATGGTTCAAAAGTACTTTTATATCTGGTGGGAAAATGAGTTTTAAAGCAATTGGTTGGCCACACAGTCGTCGTAAGATATCAATTTCATCTGCCGCCATAATTTTCATTTACAATTCACTCTTAAAAATAGTACGTTTTGTCAAATGCCAAATGCTACATTTATAGAGAACAGTTTTTAATGGTTACATTTTGCAAAAAGTACTATTTTGATTCACCTTTTATACAAGAAGTGATTTAAATACAAAACAGTACTTCTAAAGGAATTTAACTTTTAAAATAGTACTTTTGCAAGAACCAGCTTTTGTAAAAGGTGTTTTTTAAAAAGTACTATTTATAAACTAAACCTTTAAAATACTTGTCATGTGCTTTTCGACAGCATACAAAAATTTTAATTTCGAACTTCTCTAAACTAGTGGTAACCGATATAGTTTTATGATATCAGGGGTGGCGACAGTAGAACAACTACAGTAAACAAAATATAACAACACGGAAACACTGTCGGGATCTATGTAGAATAACACACGCCTGTGAAATCTGTCTGGAGATTTTACGGCGATGACGTAACGATACCAAACTGTCATTAACTAGAAGTATTACCTGCCTCAACTTATTAGAAAAATAGGTACTTTTAAAGGTACTTTTTGAAAGTTAGTCTTACAAATTTTTTGCACATTTCACGAATGGTGTGCCATTTGAACGCCTGCCTTGCGCTACCGTTAGATCAGCAGTAAGTACTTTTAAAAGAGTACCTTTTAAAACAAAAGATTTAAAAATGCTTAAATATTGAAAGGTACTCTTAGTAAATTGTATCATTTTAAGTGGTACTTTTGAAAAAGGCACTAATTGAAAAGTTACTTTTCTCAAAAGTATTGTTCATATCAAGGGTACCTTTTGTAGAAGGTATTTTTTCAAGAGATACTAATTTAAAAGCTTCTTCTCGTAAAAAAAATTAATATCATGAAAAAAACAAACTAAAGGGGATTCCCATTTTTTTTTTGGTGTTTGTCTTTAACAAACTTTTTTACAAAGAATTTTTCTATTAGCTATTGAAATGGTGGCTGTTGGCTTTCAGGAATACCCAGAGTCCATTTTATTAAAAATATTTTTGAATAGGCACGAAAATATTTTTTTTTTTTCATTAAAAGGAAATTTTTAAATCCTCTCGATACTTAAACTATTTATTCCTTTGCCCACAATTTATGAGGTCCATTTAAATAATGTACAACAATTTTGCTGGGCTACTCAACACATACGAGTGTGTTCTTAAGACTGCAGGACTACCGTGAAAAGAATATTTTCTTTACGTTACAAAGTGTGTGCGCTAAGGAGGGTATGTGCTTTGGAAAGATGGCCAACACATTGTCTTACACATGAGACCTTAAAGGTTACAGTAGTAGTCATGCATGTCTGTTTATCTCCAACACAGTTATTAGGTCGTCTTTCATTGTCAAAGCCATTGTCACTTTATTGTCCCGCCCCTCACTCACTAAAAAGGACTATCTGTAGCCTAATTCTGTTACATGCTTCCCCTAAAGTTCTTTCTGACATCTGAAAGTTGTAAGAGAATCCTGCTGTAATGAGTGCGTGGGAAGCACTAAAATGACTTTTGAGAATTTAAAGGGGTCGGGGTAACTGTAACTATAACTGTAAATGTTTGTTGGTTTGGATGAGAGCGGTTCGCCACTCGTGTATCTAGTTTTATTTTATTACTTTTTGTTCAGTGGTTTTGGTTGGAATGCCATAAAATGTAATAAATCGATATATGAATGATCTGGTATTTTTGTTTTAATAGATTAAACATCCAGTTTATCGATGCCTCAATATGTGTGGGCCGTTAAATGGAGTGCACTTAGCAAAGCACACCCAATCACACCCACATCCAGTAGTAGCGGTGAAATGTTTTTGTAGATTCAGACAGTTTGATAAAAGTGTTAACTTTTGGCATGCGCTTTTTTTTGGAAAAGCTCTTTTCAATTTACTAGTTTATTTATCGATTTTTAAAAACTTTGCTTGGCCAGATGAATTTCTTGGCTCCTTTTTGAAATTGGTTATATTTGAATTCAGTTTTTTTTTTATAAAAGTACTTACGATTAGTGTATTTTATAAAAACTTCTGCAAAGATATTTTTTTTTTAAAAAAGGAAAACTTTTTATTTTTAGTTGGTTTTTGAAGCAATTTTTACGACTTTTTTGATTTATTATTAAAGTGGAGACCTTTTGTTCTAAGCCATTGAATTCATGACACAACAAACGAGAATTGCGAAAAAAGCTTTACAGCAAACAAAAATGTTAAAGAGCTTTTGTAAATAATTACTAATATTAAATATAATTATCAATTGAATATTATTTATTAGGGAGTTGGCAAAAGTTAGTGGTGGGTGTTATTGCTGAGAGGTCATCTACATAGACTTCAGTGGTTACCGGGGACAGTAATTATTGCATGCAGTATTATTAACTTGTAGAATATTGCAATATTGTAATAATATCCCTAGTTTTTTCTAGAATATTTGGTAATTAGATATATGTGTATATGTGTATCTATGTCTCGTTTGTAAACCTGTAAGCATTTAAGCTTAAAACGCTTCTGATTACTCTCTGTCTTTATCTCAGTAGATACTAAAGCGAGTGTAAATGTTTTTATTGATGTTTTAAATGACTTATATTTTTTGTAAGGCCAGAGAGCACTCGGGAGATGGTGCCCGGTCATATAATGCATTGTGGTGGAGTAAAATGCCGCGTGGTAGGACCGTAAGGATTTTTCAGTGCGCTTTTTAGTTCTTGTTTTCCTTTTTTTGCCGATGAAACACTCGTACGGAGCAAGTGATGTAGCTGCCGATTATTGTTGGCGACATCGGGGGGCAATATTGGAATAAAAACAATTTAAATAAAAAATATAAAAACTATTAAAAAGAGAAATTGTCTAAAATTTAAATTTTTGGTACTTTTGAAAAGAAAATTTCTTTCATTCCATAAATCTTCCTTTCTTTGAGGCGGCATTTTTTATTTTTTTCTTTTTATTTTAGTATTTCTGTTTTAATTATATTTAAAAGTATTTTAAAAAGGCATTTTTTAATAGTAACGCTTTTGAAAGCTTTTCTAAAAAAGTACTTCCTGCGAAAGCACAACTCTTAAAAGGTACTTCTTTTCAATTGGAAATTTTTGGAGACGAAATTTCGACTGTATTTTATTGATGTTAATTTTAATTACAAATAATTTTTAAAACTAATTTTTTATAAAATTTTTTTAATTTTTTTTTTGATTGCTTTAAAGGTATTTTTAATTTTTTTTTTTTTTAAATTATTTGTTTTAAAATTTTTCTTGCTATTAAATTTAAAACTCTTAAACTTCACATCCTCTACTTATTTCTTGCCACGCTTTAAAATATTTTGCCATTTTCAGCGTTAAATTAAAAACGTGGTTCTGAGGACTCGAAACCATTTTTTGAAAAGTAAGATTCACTAATTTAAATACAAATATATGTACGTGCAGGATGGCCATTTTATGCAGATTACTGTTACGAAAAGCAGAAGGTAAGACATTTCAGTTACACTTACTTGGCATGACCAGCAAATTGTTCTTTGAATACTCGGATGGATTAATTTTTTGTCATG